>CM046458.1:38401634-38535316 GCA_025506515.1 Flaveria trinervia | reverse complement strand
TATTTAACACTATGAGTTTTGAAAGAAAATATGAGTGAAAGTATATCATTACATACTTTTAATGGTAAAAGATGTAAAAGATAATAATAAATAACAAGTTTATATAATCTCTAAAAAATATCATAAAATAACACCAAATAATATAAAACAAAATAATAAATACATATAAATAACAATGTAAAATATATGATACAATGAATTGATATTTGTCATAATTAACGTATAAGACACAATGAGTTAACGTATTTTACACAAATTTGACATAATGATCAAAATTCTCTGTCATCTTTGAAACAATAATATCACACATGTTAAGCCCACAAAATTTTTTTACAAAATTACATAAAACATCATTTAGCATTCTAGCAAATTGAAGGTATCATTCTTATATTCAAAAACTACTCTAATCATCCTTTATGTATAATTTTTATAACAACTTGTGTGCTTTAACCGAATAGATTTTAAGTTTATTCTTTAAATCAACGAGATTTTAGTCTTTCTATCCTTAAATGATTATTTTAGAAATTTTAAAACTAACCAAAGGATGTTTTTGTAATAAGACTATATATATATATATACTCATAAATCTTTTATATAGATTATTTTATTTTACTAATAATACAGGTAACGTAAATCCAAATTACCATTTTTTATCAACTTTTAATGTTAGAAATTATAATTAGATAAAAATTAATTATTAACTAATTAAAATTTGTATTATTAAATTTGTATTAATAAGTATCTGATTAAAAATAAAATTTAGAAACAGAACAAACTTTTACTAATTTAAATAAAATTACTCCTAAAAATACAATAAAAATCCTATAAAAATATATTATACTAAATTAATATTAAAACACACTAATATTAATCAAACACCCTTTGTTTAATCAAAAAATTACATTTAATAGATAAGCCTTCTTTTGAAGGCTATTCTTCGTTTTCTTACAACCCTCAATAAAAATAAGGGTTTTTGAAATTCATTAATTCTAGAATATACTTTATTTAAAAAACAAGAAGGAGTGGTACTTAGAATTTCCTTAAAACATAATAAAAGAACTAGTCATGCATGTGCGACCCTTTAGTGATCACTATTATATCTTCTATTAAAAAACAAGTTCGAAATACTGATATATAATTATATAAATATATCTTATAAAAACATCAAAGAAAAGTATACAGGGTTAAAGGTGTAAGTATTAAAATTTAAATGTGAAATATTTACATAATTTATATTTATATATAAAACATGAATGAAAATAATTAAATAATATATATTATGCTATATAAATTGTCATATGCATGTGTACGTTTATAAAAATATGTAAATTAAGTAAAAAATAAAATAGTAGGAAAATGTCCTTTATGCTCGAAATTTACAAAATAGTCCTTTAAGGATAGACACATTAAAATGTCATCAATTTAATTGATAAATTTAAGGCTCATTAGTGTAAAGCATATAATCTGTCATAAAAAGTATATATAAAAGATAATTAGAGTTTTTTTAACATAAAAATGATAATTGTCATTTCTATAAAACCTAAAGAACATTTTTTTATCTTTTTATAATTTATAATATTATATATTATAACTTTTTATTATAACCATTATTATAATCATACCCTAAAACCTAAATTATACTAGAAGGTTGAGAAATTATTTGTTAAGGGCTGGGAATGAATAACACAAGAACATTAATAATGGGTTAAAAACGTCACAATTCCTTAAATAGGTTTGAAAATAGAAATCTTAGACCCAAATTGAATGAAATAAATAATATAAAAGATGAACAAAAGAAACGCCGCCGTATACCACAACCCCACGAAACACTAATCTCACAATACCTTGATTCACCAATTTCTATATATAACACCACCATTTTGCCTCTTTCTGTCACCAATCTCACAATACCTTGATTCACCAATTTCTACCTTTTTGCATCAATCTGTGTTTAGTTTTGTGAAATTACATGGAGGGGACATCGATGATGATCAATTCAAGGCTTGTTTCTCACCAATATTCGCAGTGGCCGCCTGATTGAGCTTTCGCCTTCGCCAGGCTTGAGAGCTCATATTGCTTCCATCCTTTCTTGGATGTCTGAGATCCCCCTTCTTCACTTCAAATCCTTACTCCCTTAAGAAATTATTATTATTATTCATCTTTGTGTTTTCTATTACTCAACTGTTGATTCTTGTGTTTCGGTTTTCGTCTGGGTTTTTGGTGGCGATTTGTGGTTGAACTGATGACGATGATGAATTAGAGGGTTGTTCTTGATGATGATTTCTTAGATGACGAGTATGATTATTATCAATTCCATTCATCTTGAAGGCGATTCGAGGCCTTTGTCTGAGAGATTTATAACCCTTCAAGTTTCTTTTTCACAAATTCATGTTCTCAACTATTACTTTGCTTGTATTTTCTGTTTCTTTTTTCAGATTATACAATATATTCGTTTTTATATTATTTGCGGTGTTTTAACAACCATGATTTTGTTGTTTTGTAAGGATTGTAATTTGTAACCTGAAATCATTTTTAAAGAATGGACCTCTCGATGACGGAGGAGACGCATTGGAGCTTTTATTATATAAGTTCTTGTTCGTGGAGCCAAGCGCTGATTTGAGAATCTTGAATAATATAATTGCATATAAAACAAGCAAAACAACTTTTTACTCATTATTCAACAGAAATCTCAATTATTAACTTCTATAAAGGCCCAGCTAAATAATCAGCCTTTTAAAATTAAAAAATTCGAACTATGTACATAAGTCATTGCGTTAAAGCTTTTTGTACATACGTGTTAAATTTAATGTTGTAATTGAAATACACAATACAAACTAATTTTATGTTAAAGTTTGATGTCAAAAGTGCAAAACATCATAAAAATTGCCATGTATGAAAAAGTATCAATGGCGTCTATTTACGTATAAAATTTTTATGTATGAATGTTAAATTTAACGTGGTAGTTGCACATTATGGAAACGTAATCTTAAAAAACACATCTATTAACTTATATCTATTAACTTAAAATAACTAACCTTAAAAAACTAACTATTGATACACATAGTGTCTTTTTAGCATGTCCACCTAAACGGCATATGTTAATTGTTACATGTCGTTACATCCTTAGTTACTATAAATTTGAAAACTATTAACTTATATCCATTAAAATAAATATTATATTAATGATCAATTATTACTTTTAATTTGTTTGACATTTTTATAAGAAAATATTATTTATGTTAACTAATAATAATAAGTTATTAATTTTAGTATTACCATTAATAAATTTCGTTTTATTAAAATAAAATTTTCTATCATATTTTCTTTTGAAATAATATTTTTCTCTTAATTAATTTTAAAATTTATTACATTATTTATATTTTCGATATTGTTTGGCTTTTAACAACATTTTATTGCTATTGACTTATATCCATTCTTTATAACTTTAAATATCATTACATAAATAATTATTTACATCTCTATGAACAATTATTTTTTAATTTTAATTGTTCTTGTATTATTTACATATCATCATTACATAATTTTGTAGATTTTAATAAATTTATTCATTAGTTAATATTTTTATTTTTCAATTTGTCACACCCTCAAAATCCACGTGCGAAGTTTTACCGCGAGACGTGTGAAAAAACCAGGATCACAGTCACTAGTTATTCAAAACGACAATATATGCCACATTCAAAACAAAATCAACCAAAGTTCAAACGTTTAAAACTATGCGGAAGCGTTTTGTAAATAAGACAAACCCAAAGTAATAAAATGCATAATATGGCAAAACACGCGTCAACCCAATGTTTAAAGCTCATAAATGGAAGTCAAACAAATATGTCTTTAAAATAGAGTTTTAGAATGCATGCTGGACCCGTGTTGTGTTCCTAATGGCAAGCTGTCTTTAAAATAGAGTTTTAGAATGCATGCTGGGCCCGTGTTATGTGCCTAATGGCAAGCAGAGCTAACCAACTGAGAATAGCATACTAAAAATCTCAACATAATGGTTGGTGAGTTCAAGAGTTTGCGTTTAACATAAATATTATCAATTGTATAGCATAAGAAGTGTATTGAAATAGATAGCTAGTATATATTCACAAGTAATAACCATAGTGATTTCACGATCGAAGCTGATTGTGTTGCATTTATTGCCTCCCGTCACGACTTACCAGGTTGTGACGATGTTTGTGTTTAGGACAACATTGCACCCATTTGACCTCAAGTCGCACAGGTAGGGCTCGTCACACCCAATAGTACTACCCAAGATTTCCCACTAGTTACCATTAATAATGATTCGAAAGTGTGAGGAATTTTCAACGTATTAACCACTATGTTAAAACATACACAACTTAAAATAATAAAATAGCGTTTGAGTAAAAGTATGCTACCTCCCCCAGAAGAAGGTTTATAAAATAGATGAGCATGAACTCACGTGGTGTATACTGATAATGAATAAGGAAACTCATGATAGGTGCAAAGACAACCCATCAAAGGTTACCTAGATCACACAAGTACATAAGTACGTGTACACAGAAAACTTATCAATCCTAGGTTAACCTAGTTGACCCGTTTGACCCGTTGGTGACATATTAGATGGAATATTGTTTAATCATGTAATTCAACTTATCATACACGAATATCATGTAAGTTATCCACGTACATCATATCATCAAACCAAGTTCTACCTAGGTCATGATACCACATTTGATCATCATACACTCATGCAAATCTCAAATAATCATCATGCTCAAATAATATAAATACATCACATCAAACAATTCATACATGAAGTCTAATCATGTACTACATGCCATGTGAAGTCACCCACAACCTCAAATACAACTCAATTACACATTCTAACACAACAAACATCATCCACAATCATTCTAATATGATCTTAAAATCATAAGTATGTCCAAATCATCACATCCAAAGTTCTACAAAAATAAAGTTTCCCTTTTGGGAAAGTAATACCAAAAGTGATCTAGCATCCAATTCAACTATAATTTCAACAATTATATACCTAATCAAGTTCATAGCATTCATTCTAACATGCTAATCACCCCCAAAACATCCAAATTCTCAACATCATACACAAAAGTTTCTACTTTTAGTAAGTCATGATCAATATCACGATTTCATGGATTTTCTTGTACAATTCAATTAAACTAATATCTAAGCATCACATCTAACATCTTAGCATCATCAAATCATGAATTCCAAGAACAAAATGTTTCCTCTTATGCCAATGTATGGACTAGATGATCAAACCCTAGATTTCTTGCACAATCAACATAATCTAGCATTCATACAACCTAACTAACATCATATAATCATTATACAATCATCAATTTCATATAATGTCATCAATTTCGTGGATTAGGGTTCCACTACACCAAAAATTTTGAACAACTTGATAAGACATCCCTTTAAACGTGTAGAATCAAGAATTGGACTTGTAAAATACCTTGTAACACTTGGAATCAACAAAAATCAACTTGTTTATGTGTTTTATTGATCAATTTCTCAAGAATGGGGGTGATGGGGGTTGTTTTCGGCCGCAAGGGGTACGGGGGCTAGGGTTGGGGTTTTGTGAAACTTAACTAAATTAGAATTTTATTCTTAAACCCTCCTTTAATTATGTTTTATAAAATTTAACCTTTGCAGCATTTTTTTTATAATTTCTAACTACAAATCACAAGTATTCTTAGCCAATAATAATAATCCTAGACATTAACAATAATTCACATAACACACGAAATATATTTTACATGTTGTCATGTTATCGTGTAATATTTATAAAACAAACATTTAAAATTCTATAAAATCATGAACCATATAATTACAATTAATAATCAATATTATTAACTAGATTATTATTGTTTATCATAGATTATTATTATTAAGTTACCAACGTTCAACGATAACTAGTGTGTGCTCAGGACACGTGTATGCAAGACTTAACGGAACTAACGGAGTTTGGTAACGGAAAATTACCGGATGTCACACAATTGTTCTACCTTCATTTGTTTATATTGTATAACATTGTAATTTTTTGATATCATTATATAAAAAAATATTCTTATTCTAATTTTTCTTTCCAACATAATATATATATATATATATATATATTATATATATATATATATTACTATATTTTATTTACTCATATGTCATTTAAGTATTGGTCTAACCGTGTAACACACAGGTCACTAACTGCAGGATCGGTTTTGTCACTAGACACTTGGTTTTTCTCTCAATCTCACTTATGTAACACTCAGATCAGATGAAGCAGAGTCTATTCTAAGAGTTGATAGTAATATAATAAGTAACAAAGAACACAAAGATAATTTTCAAGGTACTTACATATATTGCTTCTCAACTCAAAGTATTACAAGACTCTAACAAGCATGATGTTATGAGTTACAATGAGAAACTATATATAATACTACCTACAGCCAGATATACTTTGATATCAGCTGAATCCTCTAACTAAAGCAAATACTACAAAGCTATGGTTTAAGGTATCTTAGATAAAGTCTTATCTAAGATATGGTAGTCATGACATGTCCATGACTTACCTTTTGTCACCAACTAAAGTTGGTAACTTGTACTAAGATAAAAAAATGAACAATGGAATAAAGTATGGTCAACTACATGCACTTTTGGGAAAATTCCATGCAGTATCAGAGGTCTGCAGTAGAGTGTCAGAGACCATACTTATGTTCTCTAGTTCATAGCAGTGTCTTCCAAAGGTTAAATGGCTTCAGAATAACAAGTACTTCTGAAGCCACTTATACTTTCGAAGAGGCTATTTCTTTTGAGGCTTGATGGACTTCTTCTTTAGTTCATACTTTGGAAGTTCACTTATGGTCTTTTCTTCTAAGACTTGATCTTCGAAAGTGAGCACTTTTGTATTCGGGAGTAGAGTTTGTCTTCGGAAGTAAAACTTTTACATTGTCTTTGGAAGTAAAACTTTTACATTGTCTTCGGAAGAACTCTATTTCCTTCGGAAGTCCCATACATAGCTTCAGAAGTCCTCTGTAAGTTGCACCAAAATTTGTCTAAGTGATTTGGTTTTAGTTGCATCGGCCTTTTTCTTGATCCAATAAACTCCCCCTAGACTGATGCTACCAAAACTTCACTTATTTATGCTCCTCAAAGCTTTCAGCACCAAGGAAAGTAGATATTTATCTGTTTCTTTGTTCTTTCCCTGAAGTAGTGCTGAGAAGCTTGTATAAATCATTAGTTGACAGGAACTCTAGTATGTCACCCTGAATGATATGCACCATCTATTGGGTCCCTCTAAAAAGAGTTAGTTGATGAGAGCTGTAGTCATACTCCCATCTAACTATAGGTGAAATGAATGGTATCAGATCCAAAGTTGGTATCAGAGCCAAAGTTTAAGTGAAATGGGTAAATTTTCAAAATAAACCTTAACTTAAACTGAGAATGGGATGGAAAGGGAAGGGATGCCAATCTGAGTAGCTGTGTGCCATCAGGTATTTTCATAAAGTTAACCGGTATTATATGCGCATGTTATGTGTTATGTGTTGTTTGTACACTTAAATACTCATGTAGTCAGGATAGGTAATGCTCGGGGTGTGAAGAGTAAAGTAAGTGGCTAATCACAACTGCCACTGTAATTAGGGACTTACTATACTTGACATAAACTAAGCTGTTCCCTTGATTGACCGTGTCGGTGTTTGAATATTTTAGTGTGCGTGTGAATGGCCGGTGGTAGATCTTCGAAAGCCTCTCGTGGAGGTGGCCGTGATGGACTTGATGCTGAGCCGCGACCCAAGAGAAGAAGACCCAGACTTAAAAAGGTGGTTCCTGAAGAACCTAATACCCCTCACCCGGAGGGTGGTGATGAGAGCACAAACCTGAAGGCCTCGGTGAAAGAGGTGGTGGTTGAAGAGGTACATCAGGTCATGTAGACAATCTTACCGTCTGTGGTGACGGAAGTGATCAAGGCTATACGAGAAGGGGAAAAAAAGGAGAGAAGCAGGTCCTCAGGAGGACAGGAGCAATAGGAGTCGGAAACGGTTCTCTCTGATGATGAGGAAGAGGAAGAAGAAGAGCTTGTGCTGGAGGCGGCACGAGGCTGTAACTATAGGGCGTTTCAATAATGCAAGCCCCCTAATTTTGATGGAAACGATACTACTACTGCTAGTCACTGGTGGGTGAGAGAAATGGAAGCTGTATTGAACATCAACGAGTGCTGGGAGGATATGAAAGTAAAGTTTGCTGCCCACTCTTTTATGGACTCGGCTCTGTGCTGGTGGGACAATATAGTCCAAGCCGAGGGTAGCAGGGCAATTGGGAGGATTAGATGGTCGGAGCTGAAAAAGTTGGTGATTGAGGAGTTTTGTCCTCACCGGGAAATGGACAAGGTTGAAAGAGAGTTCTTGCAACTGGAGGCGGGAACGATGACGCACCAACAATACACCATCAAATTCAATGAGATGGCATGTTTGGTGCCGGATTAGGTGATTCCTCTGTCACGGAAGATTAAGAGGTACATTCAGGGTTTGCCAGCAGACATTCGCAGGCATATGATCGATGCCCGACCGAGCACATTTAGGTTGGTGGTGGACTTGGTAGGGAGATTATATGATGAGAGGGCTGTGGTGGTGGTGGCTGAAGGTGGCAGGAAGGGTGGAGGTGATCGAAACTAGTAGGGGAAGAGGTTCGATCGGGGTGATGCCTCGACGGGTAACAAAGATGCACGGGTGGATGACCGTCGTGTGACCATATCGAGTGCGGGGTAAAAAATGTGTGGCAAGTGTGGAAGGGAACATGCAGGAGAATGTAGGCTGGGATAGAATGGGTGCTTCAAATGTGAGAAGACAGGGCATATAGCCAGGATTGTCGTACGGTCCTGTGCATTAACTGGGGGCATGGAGGGTCACATAAGTAAGGATTGTAAGAAGCCAAGGGCTGAGGGTTCCAGGGCGAAGAAGACGGGAGGTGAAGGACCGAGGGCGAACACCAGGGCATTCACTATGACACAGGAGGAAGCTAGGACGGACCCTGATGTTGTGTCAGGTGCGTTTCTGGTGAACCAAACTTTAGCTTCTGTGTTATTTGATTCGGGTGCCGGTAAAAGTTCTATTTCTGCTGCTTTCTGTGCTAACCTGCCTGTTAGTAGTAGACATGTTGATGTGCCCTTTGATGTAGAAACTGCCATAGGTAAGTCTACTAGGATTCTAAGATGATAGAGAACTGTGATGTTGAACTTGAAGGTCATAAGTTTCCTGTTAGACTGTTCGTGATGACCTTAGGTTGTTTTGATTTGGTTCTTGGGATGGATTGGTTAGCAGACTTCGGGGCGAACATTGTGTGTCGCAAGAAGATGATTTGTCTGACAACGCCTGACGGTGGTTTGGTGACAGTTTATGGTTATCGGGTCACGACGATCCCGAAAGTAATCTCAATGGTGGTGGCGGGAAAGTGTATGAGGCGTGGATGTAGCGCCTACTTGGCTTATGTAAGCGGGATAAATACTCTCATTTCCAGTCTCCTATTTATTTTATTGAATATTGTTATTGTATTGAGTATTGAAGTGAAGTAAAAAATTGGAAACTATCTCTTTTCTAACAAAGAAAAAGAAATATAAAAAGCTTAGTAATTTAGTATACATAAAAATTAGAATAACCATAAAGTACGTGAAGTTGCAAGCCTAAGCCAAGAAGGTACGAACGAAGTGATGGGCCCTTTTAGAGATAGGGGGCGGCTTTCTTGTGGTAGTCATTGCGAACATCTCTCCTCTTCTCTTAGCGTGCACAGTTTGCTTACGCCTTAGGCACATCTATCTTTCTTAGTTTCACGCTGGCCTAATAAGATGTGGATACGCCCGCACCACAACTGTCTAAGGTACCGGTTGTGTGTGACTTTCAAGACGTGTTCCCAGAAGATTTACCAGAAGTGCCACCTGACAAAGAGATCGAGTTTCAGATTGATCTGATACCGGTTGCCCAACCTGTTGCCAAGGCACCGTATCGGTTGGCTCCGACTGAGATGAAGGAGTTGATGGAGCAGTTGCAAGAGCTGCTTGATCAGGGGTTCATTAGACCGAGTATCTCTCCTTGGGGTGCTCCGGTCTTGTTTGTGAAGAAGAAAGACGGTAGTATGAGAATATGTATTGACTACTGTGAGCTGAACAAGTTGATGGTGAAGAACCGATACCCCTTACGGATAATAGATGATTTGTTCGATCAGCTTCAAGGTCCCAGTTGGTTTTCAAGGATAGACCTTCGATCTGGTTACCATCAGTTGAAAGTGAAAGAGCAGGATGTTCCTAAAACAGCTTTACAAACGCGCTATGGTCACTACGAGTTTTTTGTCATGTCTTTTGGTTTGACCAATGCACCAGCTACTTTTATGGATCTAATGAATCGGGTGTGTCAGCCGATGTTGGATAAATCAGTGATTGTGTTTATTGATGATATCCTGATTTATTCGAAGTGCAAGATTGAGCATGCCGGTCACATTCGGGAGGTTCTAGAGACGTTGAGAAAGGATAAGTTGTACGCCAAGTTCTCCAAGTGTGCATTTTGGTTGGCGAAGTTCATTCTTGGGTCATGTGGTGAATCCTAACGAGATTATGGTGGACCTGGCAAAGGTGGAGGCAGTGATGCAATGGAAGTCTCCAAAGACACCATCCGAGATTCGTAGTTTCTTGGGTTTGCGGGCTACTACAGAAGATTCATCCAAGAATTTTCCGATATTGCTTCTCCACTAACCAAGTTGACCCAAAAAGTTGTGAAGTTTGTTTGGGGTCAGGCTCAAGAGAAGGCGTTTGAAGAATTGAAGGCGAGATTGACTCAAGCTCCTGTTCTATCATTACCCGATGGAAGTGAAGATCTGGTGGTTTATTCTGACGCTTCCTACTCGGGGTTGGGGTGTGTATTAATGCAAAGAGGGAAGGTTATAGCTTATGCATCCTGGCAGTTGAAGGTTCATGAGGTCAATTATCCTACTCATGACTTGGAGATAGCAGCCGTGGTCTTTGCGCTAAAGATTTGGAGGCACTTCTTTACGGGACGAAGTGCACCATATTCACTGACCACAAGAGCTTAAAGTACTTCTTTGAGCAGAAAGATCTAAACATGAGGCAAAGACGATGGTTGGAGCTTGTAAAGAACTACGATTGTGTGATCATTACCATCCGGGTAAGGCTAATGTGGTGGCGGACACCCTTAGTCGAAAAGAGAGGCCTGATCCGATTCGGGTGAAAGCCTATCAACTAATCATGACCTCTGATGTGATGAACCAAGTTAAAGAGTTTCAATATTAGGCATTGAAAGAATATCATCTTAACTCGGAACTAATGAGAGGTCTAGTTGGGGAATTGGGTGAAAACACACTTGGTGTTAAAGCCCGATTTAGACGGGTGTGGATTCCTCGTTTTGGGGATCTACGGGTGAAGATTTTGGATGATGCTCACAAGACTCGATACTCCATTCATCCAGGTGCCACAAAGATGAATCAAGACATGAATAAGGATTATTGGTGGCCGGGTATGAAATGGGACATAGTGGAGTATGTGAGTAAATGCCTTACTTGTCTATAGGTGAAGGCCGAGTATCAGAAGCTGTATGGGAAGATCCAACCTTTGGATATACCAAAATAGAAGTGGGAACACATCACCATGGATTTCATTATGAAGTTGTCGCGCACTCCGAGAGGGTATGATGCTATATGAGTGATTTTTGACCGTTTGACGAAGAGTGCTCACTTCCTACCGATCCGCGAGACATATTCATCTTTGAGGTTAGCAGATCTCTTCATCAAAGAAATTGTAACTCGTCATGGTGTGCCGGTGTCTATTGTGTCTGATCGTGACACCCGGTTTACATCTAAATTCTAGAAGAAATTCCACGATGCCATGGGGACGAGGTTACATATTAGCACGACTTATCATCCTCAGATTGATGGTCAGTCCAAAAGAACCATCCATACATTGGAGGACATGGTTCGGGCATGTGTGATTGATTTTGGGGGAAGTGGGGATGACCACTTACCGTTAGCTGAATTCACATACAACAATAGTTATCACGCCAACATTGGTATGCCACCTTATGAGATGCTATACGATAGGAGATGCAGAACTCCCGTCTGTTGGGGTGATATTGGTCAGAAAGAGTTAGGGAGCATCAAGGTGATCAAGGCTATGACTATAAAGCTCGAAAAGATCAAGACCTTCATGAAGGAAACCAAAGATAGACAGAAGTCGTATGCTGATAAACGACGCAGACCAATCGAGTTCCAGGTGGGTGACCACGTTATGTTGAAGGTCTCACCTAGGAAGGGCATTATTCGATTCAGAAAGCGGGGCAAGTTGAGCCCAAGGTATATAGGCCCTTTCCAAATCATTGCTCGAGTAGGGGAGGTGGCCTATAGATTGGAGTTACCAGATGAGTTAAGTGGAATTCACCCGACATTCCATGTATCTCATCCTAGAAAATGCTTTCCAGATGAAGATATGATTGTTCCACTGGAAGATATCAAAGTAGACGAATGGCTCAAGTATGTGGAGCAACCAGTGGCAATCATCGACCGAAAAGTGAAAAGGCTGAGAAATAAAGTGGTTCCTCTTGTGCGTGTACAATGGAAGCACAGGAAGGAATCCTAGTCCACGTGAGAGACTGAGGAAGAAATGAGATAGCATTACCCATGTTTGTTTGAGGAATAACAGGTTTTAGGGACAAACCCTACTTAAGGGGGGTTGACTTGTAACACCCGTTATTTATTTATTTTGAAGCCGACGAAGGAAGAAAAAGAAATTAAGTCCAAAGTCGAGGGACCAAACTCGCCAACGAGAGAAAGTTAGGTGAGTGGGAGTATTTAAGGGAGAGGGTAGCCCTTACCCTCTCCCCACACCCACCAAAATCAGCCAAAGAAGAGAGAAAGGGAGAAAAGCGAGAAAAGTTGGTTCGGGTCGGTTCAAGTGAGCAAAATCGTTGAGAAGCGGGTCAAGTCGAAGCTCTTCTCGTTGTGGCCATTTGTGTGAGTTCTAGTGTCACACCCCCACTCTTCTCGTTAAAAGCGGAAACACGGGGATGTAACGAGACGGGATCGTCATAACACATGGTAAGCAATAAAGATGCAATATAATAAATGAAGCGTGTCATGACGACACCCGACACAAAGGAGACTTGTGTCGTGTTTAGTCAATATTCACGACAACATAGCCATAAGCATAAACATGTTAAATGATTCACATAATCAAAGTAGTAACAATTGTAATGTAATTCCCACAACTCGGGAACAAGTATCAAAAGAATGAAGTTGTTTAAAGCAAACTACAACATGATTCCAAAAAGAATGTTTGTCAAGTATGTTTTGTCTCAAAAATGCATCCTAGGGTCTCCACTAAGGCAGCACACCTAGATCTTCAATTAGCATTGTCACCTGAAAAGATATGCTTAAAATGGTCAACAAAACTTGTTGGTGAGCTCACAGGTTTAAATAGTAAATAAGTAAATGATGCTGTATAGTAATGGTTGGGGAATACCGTGAATACAGTTATAAGTAAGCAAAATCACATGACATGAGCTTTACAACCAAACCTAATGACGTACACATAGAATCTTGTCGGAATATATTCACCCAAGGGCCCGTTCCTGGCCACTGTTGGTACTAACTAGTATACCAACAAACAAGGGTGGGGTGTCAACCCAGTAGTACCACCAATACCTATCCGTCGGTTCCCACACTGGAATTAAATGGTTGCAAAGAAAGTACCACACAACAAACTCAAGCATGTATCAGATAAGTACTCACAAAACGATAACACGTTGATTCCAAGTATGTAAATTGTATGTAAGTTGTACAACATAATGAAAATGGGTGAGCATACTTTCCCCCAAGTTTGTAAATGATTAAAAAGTTGTATAAGCATAAAAAGGGGCCACGAAACTCACACCCACCAAAATCAGCAAAATCAGCCAAAGAAAGAGGAAAAGAGAGAAAGAAGAGAAAAAGGAGAAAAAGTTGGTTCGGGTTGGTTCGAGTAGCCAAAATTTGTTGAGAAGCGAGTCAAATCGAAGCTCTACTCGTTGTGGTCGCTTGTGTGAGTTCTAGGACCCCTCTTTTACTTGTTTTCAAACGATTTTGGGGTTGGAACACATCTAAAAATCGGGTTTTTGAGTGTGTGCATGTTTGACCCGTTTGTGTATGTGTATGTATGCGTATGATGCGTTTGTGTCTTGATTGTGAGCTTATGTGTGCTTGATTGGTGTTGTGGCATGCATCCCTAAGGTTTAGGATGGTCGATTTGGGCTTAAAATGGGTTTATATGAGTTTAGAGGCTAAAAACCCTCGGCTGCAGACGGGATGAACTGCATTCTGCATCAGCTAGGGCTAGGCGACCGACTGGAGGCGGAAGGGAGGCCATACGGCCGAATAGGGTGCGATTGAGGTCCATTCGCACGATTGAGGTCCATTCGCATGATTGAAAGACCAGTCGCATGGAGGTCATGCAATTGAAGGTCAAGTCGCATAAGTGCTCATCTGCATTAGTCCTATTCGCATAAGGTCCATCCGCATTAGTCCATTCGCACGATTGGGTGTTCATTTGCATGAGTGTTCATCCGCATTGGTTCATTCGCATGATGTTCAGTCACATGGAGGCCATGCGACTAAAGGGTGCCCATACGCCTGAATAGGGCTGTTGCACCCGAGGAAAGTGTAGTTGGACTTCTGACTTTCGGGGGAAAGTGCAGATATATGTTTTGACGAAAAGATTCTCATAAGTTCATGTAAGATGATGATTGAGGCCTTAAAGAGCATGTTGGGCATGATGTTGATGATGTTGCATGATTATGCATGTTATGTATGTAAGATGTTGCCCTATATGATGTTAAGGCTTGTGTATGCTATGTTCCTCGTTATGATGTATGTTTATCTTTCGTGTGACTTTACGTGTGATGTTAATGAATAAATGAAGTATTATGTAACGTAAAGTGAAAGATAAAGAAAAGAGGAACATGAAGTAAGAATGCATGCATTAACGAGTAATAAAAGTAAAGATAGTCTGGTAAGCATGGCATGTACATTGGGGTCTTTCTTTGTGATTGACCCTTTGCATAGAACTATTGCTTCATACCTTAGGTAGTATGTCCATGAGGTGTAATGCACCGTTATAGAAGGTCTATGATAGGCCTAGGTCCAGAACCACGAACAGAAAGGTATTGCATATGGTAATGGTACACCTACATTCATACCTTAGGTACTGTGACGACGAGGTGCGATGCACCGTTATAGAAGGTCTGTGAGAGGCCTAGGTCCAAAACCATGAACAGAAAGGAATTGCATAGTAAACCTAAATCTTACCCTAGGTACTGTGACCACGAGGTGCGATGCACCGTTATAGAAGGTCTATGATAGGCCTAGGTCCCGTACCATGAACAGAAGGGAAGTGTTTATGGTTGACAAAAAGGAAAAGTAAAGAATGAAGCCAGAAAGATAAAAGAAGATAATGATGATATTATCTATATGTACGTATAATGTATGGTCACGAACGAATGTAAAGCATAGTATGATTTTGAAAGAAAGTAAACAACGGTTTTACGAAAGTAAAGTATGTTTAATTATAAAACTAGAACTCACTCAGCAACGCTGACTTTGATGTGTTTCCAGTCGGCAGGTGATAGTTGCTGAGGATAACACGAGGCGGCTACTCAGCTTTTTTGGATGGCATTCTTTTGTTAATGTTTTTGCATTATAATACAAACGAATGATGTTTTGAAATGAACGTCTGTATTAATTTTCAAAAGCACTTTTAATGATATGAAAAGTTATTCTTATGTTTCCGCTGTAATGTTTTCATAAGATAAAGGTAATTTTTATGTTTTATGTGCGATGAGGATCCAGCTGTAAGCATCCCGGGAACGGGGCCTTACATCAGTTATGGGAATAGTGTATTGATTTCTTGCTATGAGTTTGATGGCTACTATTTTTCTGTTTGAGTAGCCAACCCACCTTAATAGTTCATCATCAACCATAGCAGAGGAGTTGATGTTTGATCTTTTTCCTTTTTGAAGTCTTTTCTTATGTTCAGTATCTTCCCTCTTAGCCTCCTTCAATACATCTTCTACAAATCTTATTTTCATCCTACCCACTAAAACATAAAAGTCTCTTCCTCTTGGATGGATTGGATAGTTTGAGATGATAAGGCTTTGCAGGTCTTTGATGTCTCTCCCGGGAAGTCTCAGTAATGTTTCTACATCATGGAAGTATTCAATTCTTCCAGATGTCATCTTGATGATAGCACAGTCCCATTCTTGATCATATTTCCATGCCATGATCCTGTTGTCTTCCAAAGAGGATGGACTTGTAATGTGGTCAAACAATTCAATCAAAGTAGACTTCTTCTCTGTGAATTCTCTGACTGTTTTTCCTAATGGCACACTTTGCCAGGAATGACAACTCTTAGTTCTCTGATCAGTTTTTCTTTTCCTTTATGCTGATTTTTAGATTCAACAGTTATAGGATCAGTAGGAAGTTTGATTTGTTGCTCATAAGATGGGTGTGGAGCTTCAGTTTTGAATCTGACTCTAGTATCAAGCTCAACAGACATTACATGTTCCATCATTCTTCTCAGCTCAGCAACACTTCTTCCTTTAACCTCATGACCCTTATAGTTGTGACCCTATAACTAACATACCATATTGTACTTTCTTAGTTTTGTTGTATCACAGTGACCTAGACCTTTCTTGATTTTCTGAATGGCTTGAAAAGTGGTGAATGCTTCATTGTCATAATATGGAATTATGAATCTAGCAAGCTCGAACTCTTTCAGCATATCTTTTATCTCAAACAAGTTCATTCTTTCAACCATGTCAAATGGGAACCCATGATTGATCAGGGTCAAAAACACAGATGACTCGGGCCTCTCTTCCATTCAGCATCACTCTCAGCTTCATCTTCATCATGAGTTACTTGCTTTAATGGTGAAACATCCACTAAAGTAGTATGTTCTGAAGATGTATGCCTTGACTTCTTGGGAGTCTTTTCAATATTGATTGTTTGTATATTTGTTGAACCCAAATACTTCCTTTTTCTTGACTATGGAATCAGTTGCTTAGAGGATGTTACAGGCTCTTTTGGTTGTACTGATGTAGTGACAAATTTGGATTCCAGGGCACTTATTTTCATCTTCAGCTCCTTAACCTCTTCATTCTTTCTTTGTATCTCAGCATGTTGTTCTTCAATTGTCTTGTTAGCTTGGTTGCTCTCCAACAAAAGCTTTTCTATTTTAGCCTTTTGATTAGCAATAGATTCCTTTTGTTCTTCAACAAGATTTAGCAGAGCATCAATGCCTTCATTGTTGCATTGAGCATCTTCTCTTAATCTTGTGATGATTGTTTTTTGTTGCATCAGTTGGACATCCTTTTCTTTTACAATCCCTTTCAGCTCTTGAATTCTTTTCTTTTTGCAGTTAGACTTGTGAATTAGCTTGTTGTATTCAGCAACCAGATAACTCTTGCTGATAGGGATATCGGTATCACTTAGATCATCTTTATTGTAGGCAATCACATCAACATAGTTTACCTCTTCTTCTTCTTCTTCCTGATGTTGAGAAGCAATCTTATCATCATTTACTTTTTCAAGGGCTACACTTGCTGAGCTTGAACTGGCCTCAATAGCTTGATCTTCCGGTTCTTGATGCGGTTGTTGTGGTTGTTGATGGTCAGTGACTGGAGAGACTGGTTTAGTTTAATTTGAGAGTACAAGGGATTCAGTTTTGGTTAATGATAGTTGGACTGTACATGCTTGTGAGGCTAGCTCTGTCTCCCTTAGTGTAAACGCTCTTAGTGGATGAATTTTCTAGATTTGGAGGTTGTTGAAACAATTGCATTTGAAGCTGATTTGGTGATTAAGGGTGAATTGGAGAGATTGGTTGAGTGTTTTGGCTGATTGGTGATTGTGATTGGGGTGATTATTGTTGTTTTGGTGATAGATGGTGAATTGGAGAGATTGGTTGAGTGTTTTGATTGGCCGGTGATTGTGATTGGGGTGATTGTTGTTGATTTGGTGATAGTGGTTAATAGGAGAGACAGGTTCTATGTTTTGGCTGTCAGGAGAATTCGGTAGGGATGGTCGAGGTTGATGGTGTATGTGTGATATATCTGGTGAGTGAGTATCTTGAACAGAGTTGGTTGATGAAACCTTCTGTTGATCTTTCCAGACAAGCTCTTGAGGAATGTTTCCATGAGCATCTACCAAATGATCAAACATGGGCATGTCTCCTCCTTCATATTTCCAAGATATTTTATTCAGTACGAATCTGCCAAGGTGTGCTTGAACGAATACATTACCATCCATAGTAATTCTAGGCAGATCAACATTGATGATTAGTTGCAAAAACCTTGGAAACATATACATCTTGTCAGCCTTCTGTACTTTGATGTGATCACATAAGCAGTTGAAGATGTACTTTGAGTAATTGTAAGTTCTTCCCTCAAAAACACCAATAATGCCTGAAGAGATATGCCTTCAAAATCTATCAAGTCCAAATTTTCTGTTTGAGATGCACTTAATATTAGTGTGGCAGGGAAATTTATACGGCTTGCAGAGTCTTCCTTTCTTTATTTCTCCCTTCTCGAAGTCACCATCATACCCCATCAGAAGAAAGACATTTTCTATGTATTCATTGTCAAACACATCAGGGTGACCAGCTTCTATATCTCCCAACTCAAGAACCCTTCTTATTGTTTGTTCATCCACTCTCAGTCATTGATTCTTCACTTCAGCCACAATAACTTGACCGTCTTCCTCTATTTGGGCGGAGTTCCAGAAATCAGTGATGTGCGATTGGTGAATCACAGGCTCTGCTGATAACGCATAGAACAGCCTAGATCTTCTATGTGATAATGTCTTGACACCCTATTGAAACAGGATCGTCAGGGTCTAAGAAAGCACACACATTGTGCTCTTTCGCAAATCGATTATCCATCTGTTCAGAAGAAGAAGATTTCGTTGCAGTCACACTGAGAATACGAACAGTTGGGAGATTAAACGAGATTCGAATGATTGATTATTGAATCATCACGACATGTTTTACCATGAACACAGCGGATTAAGAGCACATATATATGTTTGTTTAATGTTTTGATTTGGTAAAATTTGAATGTTATAGGCGGAAGAGAAATTTGTTGAGAGTGTATTTTTTTAGGTCTGAAAAGTGAACTGAAAAAGTGAATAATGAGTTTTGAAGTCAAACAACATCATTTATACTCTCAGACACATTAATTTTATTAATATAATGAAGTGGGACCCTCAACAAGTTCTTCGGTAGATCATCTACGGATCCCATAAATCATCTGATTATGTCTTAATAACATCTGCTGATGAAGTATACCTTACATTTTCACAGATTACCAAACTATGAAATTAATTATATTTGTTGTTCTTTGGTCATCCGTAGTTTACCAATCTACGGATAAACATTTAAATTTTCCACACTGTAGCTTATACTGATGATTAAGATGGCATATTGTTTTATGGTCCAAGTCCATTACTTAGAACCATCTATTGCTTTTGGACCTTGTTAACTTTGTATTCATGACAATTTAGCACAAGAAAGTTTACATGATTTTAAACAAGATTTCATGTATCCAGAAGCTAAGTTGGTGCTCAGATTCCAATTCCTTCAAATTGATAATGAAATAGACAAAGCTGCTGATTAATAAACTTAACTTCATGAGTTTTACTCCCCCTAAATTTGTGATTAATTATGACAGTAAGCATTTATCATAAATTTCTAAGAAGAATAACATGAGTGACAGTTAACCGTATGATGATTCTCAGACATATGTACACATATGATGGGATCATAATATAATACTAAGCCTCTTCCTGATGAGTTATTTTGTTGAACTGATACCTGAACAGAGTTCTGATTGCAAGTATATTGTCCACTTAAATCCTTACAAGAGCTCATGTATTAACTAGGCATGCTGTTTATCATGTTTTCATATTGAGTTGGAAATAACTGTTATGGGCTTCACATTTAAGTCACAAAGATTTTGTCCTCCCTTTGCGAGTCAAATCATCACTTTTTCACACTTAAGAACTATGTACTTTAAGTTATAAGTTCTATGTTGAGATGCATTAGGCATCTCATTGATGCAATGATGTAAAAGCTCAAGATTAATATACAATTGATCACATAGGATTCTTTTGAAAGCTTAGATATGATCATCATCAGGTCACCAAGTCTTTACTCACGTAAAACAGAGGTTCCTTTAACCCAGGTCTTTATTCACACAAAACAGAGGGATGATGAAGATCATGATCTTTTCACCTTTTGTAACTGATATTCAGTATGGTGATCATAAACCCAGGTCTTTGTTCACACAAAACAAAAGGTGTATGATTTACAAAGATAGATATCATAAGGTGTTGGTACATAGTGTGCTTAGATGAGTGATTTGATCACATCAGAATAAGTCTCACTTTGTATCATCAAAATGAAGTTTCCCACAAACAATCACTTTGAATTATGTTTGGCATGCACTAAGTGTCAGTTTCCACTCAAGATGAATCTACTCACATATGAAGAAACTAGCTTAGATTTAATGCTAGTTATGAATTCAGGAATAAGCATAGATATATTGTACTATCATTTCCAAGCATATGTCATGCTAAAGCATCATTACACATAGTATTTTGTTTGTTCAGATTGATTAATCTAAGTTCATCATGCCTAGAGACTTAATTAGAAAATTAAATCTGACTAATTCAAATGCTTTAGTGAATAAATCAGAAAGCTTATTTGTTGTATCCACTTTGACTAACTTAATCAAACCCTTTTCTAAGCAATCTCTCAGAAAATGATATCTTATCTCAATATGTTTTGTTTTACTATGTTGCACAGTATTAGCAGTTATAAACATAGCAGCAGAGTTGTCTATGTAAATTGAAGTTTGAAGGAAGTTTTAACCATAGTCAAGCAATTGGTTTTGCAACCAAAGGACTTGAGAGCAACCAGCTGAAGTAGCTATGTACTCAGCCTTAGATGTGGATACAGATACATTGGTTTGCTTCTTGCACTGCCATGATTCAAGCCTTGGTAAGATAAATTGACATCCACCAGTAGTTGATTTTCTGTTACTGTTACATCCACCATAGTCACTGTCTGAGTATGAGTTGAGTGTAAAGTCACTATCCTTTGGATACCAAAGACCAAGTCCTGGTTTTCCTTTGAGGTATCTGAAAAATCCTTTTTACAGCATTCAAATGAGACTCCTTTGGATCAGATTGGTACCTAGCACACACACACACACAACAAACATAATGTCAGGTCTACTGGCAGTTAGATACATAATTGAACCTATCATAGATCCATATAATTTTTTATCAATAGATTTTCCTGAAGGATCAGGAACAATCTTATCAATTCTTGATGCAGCTGTTTTGCATGTGGATACTTCAGCAAGATTGTATTTCTTCAAAATTTGATGTAGGTATTTTTCTTGATTGATGAATATCCCATTTGGTTTTTGATGAACTTGAAGACCCAGAAAGAAGGTTAATTCACCCATTGAACTCATCTGAAATTCAGATTTCATTAGCTATTTGAAATTTACACACAATCTCTTACTTATTGAGCCAAATATAATATCATCAACATATATTTGAACAACTAAGAGATCTTGATGTTCTTGTTTAAGAAAGAGTTTCTGATCAATGGTTCCTCTTTTGTATCCACGCTTGAGCAAGAAAGATGATAGTGTTTCATACCACTTTCTTGGTGCTTGATGAAGACCATACAAGGCTTTATCTAGCTTGTATACCCTATGAGGATAATGAGGATCTTCAAAACCAGGGGGTTGTGATACATAAACTTCCGCATCAGTCTTCCCATATAAGACTGCACACTTGACATCCATATGATACACGGTGAACTTCTTATATGATGCATAAGCTAGAAACACTCTTATGGCCTCAATTCTTGCAAGTAGTGCAAAAACTTCATCATAGTCTATACCTTCTTCTTGTGTGTATCCTTGTGCAATCAACCTTGCTTTGTTTCTTACAATAATCCCTCTATCATCCAGTTTGTTTTTGTATAGCCACCTTGTTCGAATAGGATGTTGACCTTCAGGAAAATCAACTAGAGACCATACCTTTTGCTTTCTAAATTGTTGAAGCTCTTCTTGCATAGCTTCAATCCAACTATTTTCTTTCAAAGCAACAGTGATGTTTGAAGGGACCACTTGTGAAAGAAAACAACTAAAGAGACAAAGGTTGGCAGTACCACTTTGGCTCCTTGTAGTTCTTTTTGTAAGATCTCCAATGATGTTGTTGACTGGATGAGTCTTATGGATTCTTATTGATGGAGTTGATTCAACTAGCATAAATAATTCCAGGTTAGTCATTTCCATTGCCTCAAATTGATCCAACCCAGGTTGAGAGTTTAGAAAATAGTCAAAATGTTCAACATGAGGTGTAGGATCATGAGTGTCTTCTGTGTGAGCTGTAGGATCATTTCCGGAATCGGTTTGCTCTTTTGTAGAAACTTCTCTGGAATCATTTTGCTTTTCGAAAGGAACTTCTCTAGAATCATTTTGCTTTTCGAAAGGAACTTCTCTGGAATTATTTTGCTCTTCCATAGGAACTTCTCCGGAATCATTTTGCTCTTCCATAGGAACTTCTCCGGAATCATTTTGGTCTTCCGTAGGAGTCACAGGAACTTCTCTGGATGATGAGTGAGGACTTGAAACATTTCTAATGTTTGTTGTATCATTCCTATCTCCGAATGCACCATGTTCATTTCCACATTTAGTGTCTACAGCAGTTGCTAATGTGTTTCCCCCCGAGGATGTGTGTATTCTTGGAGGATCAGCTATTAATGTTACTTCAGTCATATGAGGTGGAACAAATGGATAACATACTTCATCAGATCCTGCAGTGTTCAAATGATCATAGTTAAATGATTTAGTTACAGAATCTATATCAAACAATCATGATGAACCTTTAACTGAGTTAGTAAATACAAATTCATCAAAGGATACATTAGGAGCTTCTTCCACAATGTTATGTTGTGGAATATAAATCCTTATAAGATTTAGATGTTGAAGAGTATCTAACAAAGAAACCATCATATGCTTTTTCTAAAATTTTTCCTAATGACTCTTTTATGTTTAAAACAAATACATGACATCCAAAGACTTTAAGATATCCTATGTATGGTTTTCTTTTAAACAAGAGCTCATAAGGAGTTTTGTTATGTTTTTTTGACAATTAATGTTCTATTTTGAACATTGCATGCAGTATTCACTGCCTTAGCCCAAAATGTGATCGGCAATTGTGAATCAACTAGCACTGTTCTGGCTGCTTCAATGAGAGTTATTTTCTTCTTTCAGCAACTCCATTTTATTGTGGAGTTCTTGGTGTACTGAATTGTCTTGCAATACCTTTGCTCCTGCAAAAGGAATCCAACAAAATTGACAAATTCAGTACCATTGTCACTCTTAAAATTTTTAACTTTTGTATCAAGTTGATTCTCAATCTTGATCACAAAGTCCATTAATGTTTCTGATGTTTCACTTTTTTGTTTTAAGAACAAGACCCATGCGAATCTTGTGAAATCATCAACTATCACCAAGCATATTGCCTTTTTCCAATGCTCATCACATTGGTAGGACCAACAGATCCATGTGAAGCAATTTGAGTGGTGTAGTATTAATATTGACAATTTTGGATTTATGTGAAACTCTATGTTGTTTTTCTTTGTAACAAGAATAGTGAGTTGAGCAATGAAACTTTTTGTTTGGCAATCCAATGACCAGGTCATTTTTCACCAATTTATTCATTTTCTTCATGTTAGAATGGACAAGCCTTCTATGCCATAATTGAGATACATCTTCTCATAACATAGATAGAAGGCATGTTTCATGTTTTGTGAGTGATGTGTTGTTCATATCCAAAGCATAAGTGTTTCCTTTTCTTGCTGCTTTGAGGAGGACCCATTCTTTTGGAACATTAAACCCTGGCTTAAGAATGTAACAATTGGTATTATCAAATAATGTGGTATGAATTTGATCACAAATTTGAGACACGCTTAGTAGATTATACTGTAAATTTTCACAATAATTTACTTTCTCAAATTTGAGCACACGATTTGTTATCAATCCTTCACCAAAAAGTTTACCTCCCTTTTTATCCCCACCAAATGCCACATAAGAATCATTTTTATGTTTGAAATCATGGAGAAGTGAACAGTTTCCTGTCATATGCCTGGAACAACCACTATCAACATACCACTTATTGTTAGCTCTCCAATATTGTTCCTGCATTCAAAAATAATCAGTTAGAATTGACTACCCATGTCTTAATGATCTTGGGTTTGTCAACAGTGTCTAAAATAGTTACTCCTTCATGAACAAGTCTTGAAGTTTTAGTTTTAGTTTTGATTGATTCATTCTGAGTTGTTTTAGATGAGGATGATTCTGTTGAATGGGATGTTGATGAACTAGGTTTTTGTTTCCCAATATCTTCTTGATTCAACTTAATTTTGTTCATTTGAGACTTTGGTTTTGATAATGAAACTTTATGATTAAACGTCTCACAATCTTTTGTTTTTGAATGAGGTACATGATTCCCCTTTCTAAATTTATCAAAGAATGCATCATCATCCTTTGTTTCCTTATCAGTCAAATCTACCCTTTTGTGAGGTGTTTTGACTGCTGAAAATTTGGTTTTTTCTTCAATGGATGAGCACTTGATGATGTTTTGTCCTTTGATTTTAGTTCAGAATTCTTAAGTTTTGAACCTTTTTCATAATCAGTAGAATGAGTATCTGATTCAGACTTATCTGATTCTTTCTTCTTTGTTCCTTTTATCTTGTTCTTTTTGTTAAAATAACATTCCTGAGTGGAATGGTTATTTTGTTGTAGATGGCACAATGTTTGTTGAAGTAGCAATTAGTAGTCATGTGATTGTTCATATTGCAAATAAAATAGAAGCTACTAAAGTAACAATCTTCAGTATTGTGATTTTTCATGTCACACCATCTATAATACTTTTCATCTGATTCTTTCTCAGAATCATTCTTATGGTTTCCTTACTTTTGATGTTGTTCATTCTTCTTCAGCTTTGGATGTGATTCTTGTTTTTCCACTTTATGTATCTTTTGATTGTTTGTTGCTGAATTCCTCTTCCGTAGATCATCTACTTAATCAACATTAACTTTTACTGAATTTTTCTGTTTCCGTAGATCTGGTACCAGATGAGGTTCCACTTTCATTTGTGATCTACTCATGACTTTTTCTTTCCTTCTTCCATGGATTTGTCTATTTCCTCTGTAGGATCAGATTTCTCATTTACTTTATTAGAGGAGGTTTGTTGCTGATTTAGCTGTTGTAGACCTTCATTCAACAGAGCTATTTTCTTGCAAATGGTTTCCAGCATGTTTCTTTGTTTAGGAGGGTATGACAGCTTTGTTTCTTCAAGCACTTTTGGAATATTTGTTTCAAACACAACATTCTTACCCTTAATTAAAAGATCAGCATCATGTTCATCAGAATTATCCTATTCATCCCATTCATCTAAGTTGAATTCTGAATTAACTTTATTAAACTTTTGTGATTTAGAAAAGATAGTTTCATTCACCTCATTATCAATGTTTTGTTGATTTGAGCTAGTTCCTATATTGGTGCTAGTCACAAAATGGTTTGACAGATTAATATTTCATTGATTTAGGCAAAGAAATATAGTTATTATTAACTGGAGGTGCCACAGCATTGTATCCCAACCCAGACCTTTTCTTTGATTCAATATGAGAATTTAGTAATTTTTTATATTGCTAAGATGAGAGCTGAAACTTCTAAAGCTTCACTTTAGTTGATGCATGATCAGTCATGGATTTTGTTAAGGAAGTGGTCGATGCTCAACTTGTGCTTTCAAACTGTAGTTTTCAGAAACAATTTTGTCTAAATCCTTTTGTAAAGAGTTAATTTTAATTTGATATAGTTTATGTTCTCTTACATGAGATTCATTCAAAATCATTATTTCTTTAACTTTATCAGCTAATTGTTGAGCATGGACTCTATATCTTTCTACTTCCTCAACACATATTGATGAACATAACCTGTCTCTTACCTCACTTGCCATAGGTGGAACCTTGTTTTCCATGTGAGCCATTAGAGCTTGATTTTCTTCTAATACTTGCTTCTTATACACACCAGTCACAGGTTCAATCTTGAAGAATAATCATTGTAGAGTCTTTAGAGTTGCTAGTTCCTACTGGTGAATTGGTGGCTAGTGGGGATGAGTTGGTCGGTTGTGACTGTCTAAAACATCTTTGAGTTGAAGAGGGTTGTTTGGCCTGATGATTCTGATGTTGTGTTGTGTCAAAATTTTGTTGATTGCATTCTCTAGAAAAGTGTCCATAGAGATTGCATATGAAGCATCTTACATTTGACTTAGCAACTCCAATACATGATGATTTACTTGCAGCAGCCAAATTCTTGTTTCTTCTAAGATATTTTTTGGCTCTATATGCAATCATTGCCATTTGCCATTATAGATCCATTTCCTCCACTACATCCTGAGGCAGTTCTTCTAAATCATGTTGACACATGTTGGTAGTGGACAATGTACTTCCTAGGTAAGCCTGAAAGCTTGAACTGAAAGCTGCAAAAGTTGCCTTTTGTTCTTCAGAGTCCCGAATGACAGTGATAGACTCTGATTGATTGTTGAATGATGGTTTTTCAGATGATTTATCTCTTTGATCATCAGATCTTTCTTTCTCATTTCTTGAATTACTTTGAGAAGATTTCTTAGGAGGTTTTGAATCATAGAAACTTACTTCCTCTTCATTTTCACTCAAAGTACAAGAGTTATCACCATCATTACTGGACATGAAAGCACTTCGAGCACTTCTTATTTCTTTAAAGTGATTTGGTGATACATGAGTTCTTATACTCTTCTTTCTTGATTTCTCATCCAGTTCAAGAGCCTCAACTTTAGCCACTAGAGTGTCTAGTCCGACTGCTTTGAGATCTATGGTATTCTTGAACATGGATACAGTTTGCTTCCAACTTTTTGACAAAGTATAAATCATTTTGTTGTTTAGTTCCTCATTAGTGTATTTCAACTCCAGAATGTTCATTTATGTGACAAGTTGCATAAACCTGTGGACTTGTTGAGGAATTGATTCACCCTTAATTTGATGAAAGGTTTCATATTGTGAACGAAGGGTGTCCTTCCTAATGCTTCGGATTTCATCACTCCCTTCACAAAGTGTATGAAGAATCTTCCACAAGAAATTTGTTGTTTTATAATTTTCACATCTGATCAATATTTCTTCTAGCAAAGCCATACTAAGCAAGCTATATGCTTTTATATCAACTTTAACCTTCTTAATATCATCAGGTGAAAGATCTTTTGTGCTTATGGTTGATTATTGTTATTATAATCCGGACCAAGGGTGGGTGGAATATAAGGACCTTCTGTTATAGAGACCCATAAGTCAGAATCTGTATAATTTACATGATTCCTAAACTTGATTTTCCATGATTTGAAGTCTGCTTTTGTTTCCAACTTTGGTGGTTGGTAAGATGATCCACTGAAGTTGCTCATGATTAGTTAAGATCTGAGATGTTAACAGATGAATATGATCAACAGGATCTACTATTCAATTCATTTGAATATAGATCCAAGTTAATCTATCCGACTACTGATGAATGATAAACAAGTTTCACACAAAACCCTGTTAATGAGAATTCAAAGCAATTAAACACAACTAACACCAATAGATCAATCGATCAAAATCAATGAGCATTTTGCTCTGATACCACCTGTGAATCTAGGGATCGCAATAAGGAATTATTAGTGTTAATCAACGTTGGCTTGGTTTAATTGTTTTCAATATCAATAAAGATTCAAGAACACACTAAAGGAAACACAATTAATGAATAATATGTATTTCATTAAAACATGTTAATTATTACAAATAATGAATGAATGATATTAAATTTTGTGATGAATGATGCGACGACTGCTAAGGTTTGATTGTGAGATTTGATGTGATATTTGCTGTTGTGGAATTGTCATATTCCTATTGTTGTTGTTGTAGAAGCCGCCCATGATTCGAAACCTAGGATACATTTATATAGACAATGATGTTTCAATTAAAGGAAACACAAGATCTCTTGGGATTTGAATTGTTTCTATTAAGGAATCATCAGATTTCTCGGGATTCGTATATCTGACTTGTTGACTTGTAACATGTGTATTATACAAGCGTTTGGACTCCGCAGGAATATTATTTTCCTTAGATGTTTTGTTCTTCTGCAGAAGACTTGTTCTTCCAAGGGTACATGTTCTTTCGAAGCAATCTTTGTTCTTCCGAAGCAATCTTGTTCTTCCGAAGCAATCTTGTTCCATCCATCCTCAGTGCTGGTTGTTCATACACAGATCATCTTTGGATGCATATTACTTGTAAGAAACGTATCAACGGAATAACAAAATGTTCATCCGTAGATGTTTCTTACACTTGGTCAATTTCAGAAATTGACCAAGTATAATGTTTGTACCTGCAACCATACATAAATCAACACACATACAGATGGGTAAACCTATATATATAAAGCATACACATTAATGAATTACAACCATTCATTACAGATATTAATTGAAGTACTAAGCCTGTACAAAATGGACTAGATCTACTGATCCTAGACCTAACAATACTCCCCTTTAGGCTTAGATACTTGTAATCAGCTCTTCAAAACTGAAAGTTCTTTCAATCTTGCCACCACCTTTTTGTTGAAGTATGATACTGCATACTTTTAATCATCGTACTTGTACTTGATCTCCATTCTGCATATCCTTTGCAAAGTCTCTAAACTTAGGCCCAAAATGTCTTCTTTAGTCGTGAGCATTTCCATCACACTTTCATTGTGCACTATCTCGAGCTCAACTTCCTCTCAGATTCTTAATTCGATGGTGAAGAGCCTGAAGTACTTCTTCGAGCAGAAGGATTTGAACATGAGGCAGAGGAGATGGTTAGAACTTATCAAGGATTATGATTGTGAGATCCATTACCATCCGAGCAAAGCTAACGTGGTAGCCGATTCCCTTAGCCGAAAGGAGAGGCCCAAGCCAATTTGGGTGAAAGCATATCAACTGATCATGACCTCTGATGTAATGAAGCAAGTCAAAGAGTTTCAAGATGAGGCACTGAAAGAAGATCATCTTAACTCTGAAAGAATGAGAGGTCTGGTTGGGGAATTAGGTGAAAACACACTTGGTGTTAAAACCCGATTTGAACGAGTGTGGATTCCTCGTTTTGGGGATCTACGGGTAAAGATAATGGATGAGGCTCACAAGACTCAATACTCCATTCATCCTGGTGCCACGAAGAAGTACCAAGATATGAAGAAGGATTTCTTGTGGTCGGGTATGAAGCGCAATGTGGTGGAGTATGTGAGTAAGTGCCTTACTTGCTTACAGGTGAAGGCCGAGCATTAGAAGCCATATGGGAAGATTCAACCTTTGGATATATCAGAATGGAAGTGGGAGCACATCACCATGGATTTCATTACGAAGCTATCACATACTCTGAAAGGGTACGATGCCATATGGGCGATTGTCGACCACTTGACGAAAAGTGCTCACTTCCTACCGATCCACGAGACATATTCATCTGAGAGGTTGGCTGATCTATTCATCATGGTGATTGTAACTCGTCATGGTGTGCCGGTGTCTATTGTATCTGATCGTGACACCCGGTTTACCTCTAAATTTTGGAAGAAATTCCACGACGCCATGGGGACGAGGTTACATATTAGCACGGCTTATTATCCCCAAACTGATGGTCAGTTAGAAAGGACCATTCAGACATTGGAAGACATGCTTCGGGCATGTGTGATTGATTTTGGGGGAAGTTAGGATGGCCACCTACCATTAGCCGAATTCTTATACAACAACAGCTACCATGCCAGCATTGGTATGCCACCATATGAGATGCTATATGGTAGGAGATACAGAACACCCATTTGTTAAGGTGATATTGGTTAGAAGGAATTGGGGAGCGTCAAGGTAATCGAGGCTACGACTGAGAAGCTTGAGAAGATTAAAGCCTTTATGAAGGCAACCAAGGATAGACAGAAGTCGTATGCTAATAAAAGACGTAATCCGATCGAGTTCCAGGTGGGTGACCAGGTTATGTTGAAGGTCTCACCTTGGAAGGGTATCATTCGTTTTCAAAAGCGGGGCAAATTGAGCCCAAGGTACATATGCCCTTTCCGAATCATTGCTCTAGTAGGAGAGGTGGCCTATAGATTGGAGTTACCAGATGAACTAAGTGGAATTCACCTGACATTCCATGTATCTCATCTAAGGAAGTGCTTGGCAGATGAATATATGATTGTCCCACTGGTGGATATTGAAGTAGACGAATGGCTAAATTACGTGAAGCAACCAGTGGCAATCATCGATCGAAAAGAGAAAAGGCTGAGAAATAAAGTGGTTCCTCTTGTGAGTGTATAGTGGAAGCACAGGAAAGGATTCGAGTCAACGTGGGAGACTGAGGAAGAAATGAGACAACATTATCCATGTTTGTTCGAAGAATAACAGGTTTCGGGGACGAAACCTATTTAAGGGGGGTGGACTTGTAACACCCGGCTATTTATGTATTTTGAAGCCGACGAATGTCGAGGGACCAAACTCGCCAACAAGAGGAAGTTGGAGAAGTGGGAATATTTAAGGGATAGGGCAACCTTTTACCCTCTCCCCACACCCACCAAAATCAGCCAAAGAAAGAGGAAAAGAGAGAAAGAAGAGAAAAAGGAGAAAAAGTTGGTTCGGGTTGGTTCGAGTGGCCAAAATTTGTTGAGAAGCGAGCCAAATCGAAGCTCTACTCGTTGTGGTCACTTGTGTGAGTTCTAGGACCCCTCTTTTACTTGTTTTCAAACGATTTTGGGGCTGGAATACATCTAAAAATAGGGTTTTTGAGTGTGTGCATGTTTGACCCATTTGTGTATGTATGCGTATGATGCGTTTGTGTCTTGATTGTGAGCGTATGTGTGCTTGATTGGTGTTGTGGTATGCATCCCTAAGGTTTAGGATGGTCAATTTGGGCTTAAAATAGGTTTAGATGAGTTTAGTGGCCGAAAACCTTGGCTGCAGACGGGATGAACTGTATGCTGCATCTGCTAGGGCTAGGCGACCGACTGGAGGCCCAATGGAGGCCATATGGCCGAATAGGGTGCGATTGAGGTCCATTCGCACAATTGAGGTCCATTCACACGATTGAAAGGGCAGTCGCATGGAGGTCATGCGATTGAAGGTCAAGTCGCATAAGTGCTCATCCGCATTAGTCTCATTCGCATAATCCATCCGCATTAGTCCATTTGCATGATTGGGTGTTCATTCACATGAGTGTTCATCCGCATTAGTTCATTTGCATGATGTTCAGTCGCATGGAGGCCATGCAACTGAAGGGGTCCATACGCCTGAATAGAGCTGTTGCACCTGAGGAAAGTGTAGTTAGACTTCTGACTTTCGGGAGAAAGTGCAGATGTAGGTTTTGACGAAAATATTCTCGTAAGTTCATGTAAGATGATGATTGAGACCTTAAAGAGCATGTTGGGCATGATGTTGATGATGTTGCATCATTATGCATGTTATGTATGTAAGATGTTGCCCTTTATGATGTTAAGGCTTGTGTATGTTATGTTCCTTGTTATGATGTATGTTTATCTTTCCTGGGACTTTACGTGTGATGTTAATGAATAATGAAGTATTATGTAACGTAAAGTGAAAGGTAAAGAAAAGAGGAACATAAAGTAAGAATGCATGCATTAACGAGTAATGAAAGTAAAGATAGTCTGGTAAGCATGGCATGTACATCGGGGTCTTTCTTTGTGATTGACCCTTTGCATAGAACTATTGCTTCATACCTTAGGTACTATGACGACGAGGTGCGATGCATCATTATAGAAGGTCTATGATTCAATTCTAAGCCTATACAAAATGGACTAGATCTACTCATCCTAGACCTAACAAAGTCTTATCTAAGTTATGATAGTCATGACATGTCCATGACTTACCTTTTGTCACCAACTAAAATTGGTAACTTGTACTAACATAAAAAGGTGAATAGTGGAATAAAGTATGGTCAACTACATAGCCTTTTTGGAAAACGCCATGCAGTATTAGAGGTCTGCAGCAGAGTGTTAGAGAGCATACTTATGTTCACTGGTTCATATCAGTGTCTTCTGAAGGTTAAAATGCTTCAGAATAATAAGTACTTCGGAAGTTCACTGATGATCTTTTCTTCTAAGACTTGATCTTCAGAAGTGAGCACTTTTGTATTCGGGAGTAGAGTTTGTCTTCGGAAGTAAAACTTTTACATTGTCTTCGAAAGAACTCTATTTCCTTCTGAAGTCCCATACTTTGCTTGAGAAGTCCTTTGTAAGTTGAACCAAAATTTGTCTAAGTGATTTGGTTTTGGTTGCACCGGCCTTTTTCTTGATCCAACAAACTCCCCCTAGGCTGATGCTACCAAAACTTCACTTATTCCTGCTCCTCAAAGCTTTCAGCACCAAGGAAAGTAGATATTTATCTATTTCTTTTTTCTTCCCTGAAGTAGTGCTGAGAAGCTTGTACAAATCGTTAGTTGACAGGAACTCTAGTATGTCACCCTGAATGATATGCACCCTCTTTTGAGTCCCTTTGAAAAGAGTTAGTTGATGAGAGCTGTAGTCATACTCCCATCTAACTACAGGTTCCAATTCAGGGCCTTTTACCATATGTAGAAAAGCAGTGTTTTTAATGTTTGACCTTTCCTTGTCTTCTTTCTTTCTCAGTTTCAACTCTTCTTCAATCCTTTCCTTTGTGGTAAGCTCAGCAAGATGAAGGCTGCTATGATGACTTTTGATATGAGCAACATTTTTAGAGTTGGAGGGATTGGAGAATGGTTTCTCTGCTAACTCAGCAATGTCAAATCTGCTGGAATGTAGTAGAGAGGAGGTATTCAGCCTGTTACTTCCTACATTCTCTCTCTACACAAAAAAGTTGTGAGAGGTTTCATCTAATCTCCACTGGATGATTTTCTTTCTAGGAACAAGAGGCTAACTAGGAATCTTGTCCCCTTTCTTTGTGTCCAGCAGAGTAACTAGATTTCTTCTTAGTTTCTTCTCTTCATCGTTTAAGGAGTCAGTGTTGAGACCACGAAGTCTAACAGCATGGTCCAGTGTTCCTCTAGGCAAATCTATACATTGATCTCTTGTGATGGAACATGAAGATCCATCAACATAAGTTAGTTTGACAGAGTCTTCTTCACAAGATATGTCACTTAGGATTGTGCAGTGTGAGAGCTTTGTCTTGATTGCCTTGAATTCCTCTAGGGAGAGATGTTTGGAAGGCTGAGGGGATGGTTTGGAAGGCTATTGGGTAGGTTGTGGTGTAGTGGTTCTGGAAAGTGTTTTGGGTTTAAGGATGGGTAGTTTGGGTGGTTGAGGTGAGGAAGTGGGTAAGGATAGTGGTGTAGGTTCAGGTGTGTAGGGTTTAGTTTTGATGGTGAATGGTGAGGGAATTGGTTCGGGATGGGGTTGAGTGGGTGGCTTGAAGATCATCCCCTGTACCTTTCTATACATCTCTTTCCTTTTTCCCAAATGAATTTTAGCCTTGATTTCACTGACAATTCATTCAAGTGTCTTTTCAGACATGGGTCTCACCTGCCTGCCAGAGAAGCCGTGAGCCCGAAGATAGTCTTTCATCCAGGCTTTCTCACTTATCTTCTTAGTCGCAGTGAGCCTACATTCTTCTTCTTATTCCTTCTTCTTTTTCTCCTTCAACTTCTCTCTTGCATTTCTCTTTCTCTCTTTCTCCAGTTGAGCCTGTTCTTTGTTGAACAGCCATAGGATTGTCTCATCATTGTATGGAGATAGTTCTTGAAGAGAGAAAGCTCTAGAGGTTAGGAAAGCTATCCTTTCCCTCTGGAGCTGCTTGTCAGCTTCCTTCTTTTCTCTTTCTCTTTCTTTCTCTAAGGCCAACCATGTTTTTCCATCTATTGTTCATTCCACAGCCTGGTTGGCTTTTCCAGCTCTACCAACTCCTCTAATGGTAGCAGGAGTATGTCTTCATTGGCAGCTCCAAGCTTGATGAGCTGATCAATGATTTCTACTCTCTTCTTATTGTTGATTGCCTCCTGGTTGGCTGTAGCTGCTTTGGAACTGGTAGCTAGTAGCTTCCCAGTTGGAAGTCTAAGCTTTTCAATCCTTTCCTCCTCATGAAGCTCTTCCGCGGTCATTTTCTTCTTTCCTTTATCATCTTCTGAAGTGCTTGACTTTGGTGGTTCTTGGAGAGAGGATTCAAATTGTGAGAGAGGTAGTGAATGTGTTTGAGCTAGAGGTTGATTGAGAAAGTCCTCATTATTCCCCTTAGATGCCAGCTCTAGAATTGCATCTGTGATGATTAGATCCTCGGACAATGAGAACAGTCCTTTTGCAACTTCCATTTTAGCTTCGGAAGACTCAATTTGTTCTTCCAAGGCTTTGACTTCAGCTTCAGAAGTTTGAGGGAGTGCAGTTTCTGTCCCAACTGTTCCGGTTGCTGGGGCATCAGTCCTCATTTCCCCTTCGAATTGAATCTTAGGTTCCATTTGGACCTTTGGTTGACCAACTTCTTCCATAGTGGTAGAAGGTGCACTTAACCTCTTCAACTCTTCAGCTCCAAAGTACATCATAGGCCCATCAAGGATAGGCTGATCTAGAGAGGATCTCAACAGAAACTTGGAGAAGAGTCTACAAAGATCTCTTAACATCCTTGGGTCAATTTCATAGACCTCGAACATTGTGCACGAAGCTGACTCCAGTACCTAGGGTAAGTACATTCACCATTTATTTTTTCTCTTTCATTCCGGATCAATGCCATATGCTATACCCCGAGCATTGTGCACGAAGCGGGTAACTGGGCCTGAGGTCATTCATAGACCTCGAACATTGTGCATGAAGCTAACTCCAGTACCTAGGGCAAGCGGCAAGGATCCCATTCATACGGTCAATCACAAAGATTGGACCCCAATGTGCATCCTTTGGGGTAGCTAACCCGCACACTGTTGAGCTAACACCTACATAGGTTGTGCACCTCCATACATTTGTTTGCAAGCCTTTCTTACATTCATTCATTCATTAATGCATGCTTTTATCATCATGTTTCTCTTTCGTTATCTTTCACTTTACGTTACATAATACTTCGTTCATTCATTATCACAACACGTAAAGTCATAATAAAGATAAATCATACATTATTATAAGGAACATAAACATATCATTCATACATCATCATGCATGGCATCATACATACATAACATACATCATGTATAACCATGCAACATCATCATCATCATCAAGCACATATCATTTCATGCCCATCATGCTCTCTATGACCTCAAAAGTCAACTTACATAACCCCCCGGGAATCTCCTAGGTCAAAGCCTACATTACTCCTTTTCTTCCAAAAAGTCTGAATTTTTCTAAGTGTTCATCCGCATTGACCCTATAGTTCATCCGCATTTGCTATAGTTCCTCTGCATTGGATCTACTTCATCCGCATTTGCTATAATTTATCCCCATTTGTCATCCACATTGGACTTACTCATCCGCATTTTCCCAGACTTAGTCAATGCTCATCTGCATTGACTTCATCTGCATTGACTCACTTTGCTCATCCGCATTTCCATACTTAGTCAATGCTCATCCGCATTGACCTCATCCGCATTGACTTACTTTGCTCATCCGCATTTCCATACTTAGTCAATGCTCATCTGCATTGACCTCATCCGCATTGACTTACTTTGCTCATCCGCATTTCTATACTTAGTCAATCCTCATCCGCATTAACCTCATCCGCATTGACTTACTTTGCTCATCCGCATTTCCATACTTAGTCAATGCTCATCCGTATTGACTTACTTTGCTTATCCGCATTTCCATACTTGGTCAATGCTCATCCGCATTGGCCTCTTTCATCACTCATGCAGATTCTAAAACTTAACATATGAGCCTTAAACATTAGATTTCAATTCATCATTCATCATGTTCTAAGCTTACATCATACATTCTAAATCTTAAAAACATCATCATACATGAGCAAACATGAACATAGTCAAACATCACATCATAACATCATCATACACATATTCAAGCATACGGGTCCGAAACCCAGTTTAATAAAAACATACATCCATGCATTTCCAGCCCCAAAATCAATTAAAAACCGGTAAAAGAGGGGTCCTAGAACTCACCTTTGAAGCTTTTGGGTATGGCTTCCTCCAAACATCATTTGCAAATTGAATTCAACCGCTTAGAAACCCACTAAAAACATACCCGAACACATACAAACACACATAAGCATAAACCTAAGGATATGACCAGTTAAGAACACCGTAAAAGTATGAATTCTTACCTTAAATTCGAATTCTTTCTTCTTGTTCTTCTTCAAAGCCGTGAATTTGCTGCTCCCAGTTTCTCTGTCTCTCTAAAACCCGAAAATTAGTGGTGTATGTGACACATGGGCGGCCATACCATCTTTTACACCCACTTTTCAAACATTTTGTCCTTTTGGACACTTTTTACCCATAGACTTGGGTTTTATTTCTTTTCCTTCTTCTCTTTCACTTTATTCATTCTTTTCTTTGACTTTAAAATAACTAGGTGTTACAAGTCCACCCCCCTTAAATAGGTTTCGTCCCCGAAACTTGTTATTCCTTGAACAAACGTGGGTAATGTTGCTTCATTTCTTCTTCAGTCTCCCAGTTGACCCGGATTCCTTCCTGTGCTTCAACTGTACACGTACAAGGGGAACCACTCTATTCCTCAGCCTCTTTTCCTTTCGATCAATGATTGCCACTGGTTGCTCCACATAATTGAACCATTCGTCTACCTCGATATCCTCTAGTGGAACCATCATGCATTCGATGGCTAAGCACTTTCTCAGATGAGATACATGGAATGTCGGGTGAATTCCACTTAACTCATCCAGTAACTCTAATCTATAGGCTACCTCTCCTACTCGAGCAATGATTCGGAAATGGCCTATGAATCTCGGGCTCAACTTGCCCCGCTTTCGGAAACGAATGATACGATTCCAAGGTGAGACCTTCAACATAACCCGGTCACTCACCTGGAACTCAATCAGTCTACGTCATTTATCAGCATACGACTTCTGTCTATCTTTGGCTGCCTTCATGAAGGCCTTGATCCTCTCAAGCTTCTCAGTTGTAGCCTCGATTACCTCGACGCTCCCTAACTCTTTTTGACCAATATCACCCCAACAGATGGGTGTTTTGCATCTGCTACCGTATAGCATCTCGTAAGGGGCATACCAATGCTAGCATGATAACTGTTGTTGTATGAGAACTCGGCTAACGGTAGGTGGTCATCCCAACTTCCATCATAATCAATCACACATGCCCGAAGCATGTCCTCCAACGTCTGAATGGTCCTTTTTGACTGACCATCAGTTTGGGGGTGATAAGTCGTGCTAATGTGTAACCTCGTCCCCATTGCGTTGTGGAATTTCTTCCAGAATTTAGATGTAAACCGGGTGTCACGATTGGACACAATAGACACCGTCACACCATCACGAGTTACAACCTCCTTGATAAACAAACCAGCCAACCTCTCGGATGAATATGTCTCGCGAATCGGTAGGAAGTGAGCGCTCTTCGTCAGATGGTCCAGAATCACCCATATGGCATCGTACCCTTTCGGAGTACGTGGCAGCTTCTTAATGAAATCCATGGTGATGTGTTCCCACTTCCATTCTGGTATATCCAAAGGTTGAATCTTCCCATATGTCTTTTGATGCTCGGCCTTCACTTGCAAACAAGTAAGGCATTTGCTCACATACCCCACCACATCGCGCTTCATACCTGGCCACCAATAATCTTTCTTCATATCTTGATACATTTTTGTGGCACCTGGATGAATGGAGTATCGAGTCTTATGAGCTTCATCCATGATCTTCCCCCGTAGATCCCCAAATCAAGGAATCCACACACGTCCAAATCAGGTTTTAACACCAAGTGTGTTCTCACCCAATTCCCCAACCAGACCTCTCATCCTTTCAGAGTTAAGATGATCTTCTTTCAGTGCATCATCTTGAAACTCTTTGGCTTGCTTCATTACATCAGAGGTCATGATTAGTTGGTATTATTTCACCCAAATCGGTTCGGGCCTCTCCTTTCGGCTAAGGGCATCCGCCACCACATTGGCTTTGCCGGATGGTAGTGGATCTCACAATGATAGTCTTTTATGAGCTCCAACCATCTTCTTTGTCTCATGTTCAGTTCCTTCTACTCAAAGAAGTACTTCAAGCTCTTGTGATCAGTGAAAATAGTGCACTTCGTCCCGTACAGATAGTGCCTCAAAATCTTTAATGCAAAGACCACGGCTTCCAGCTCCAAATCATGAGTAAGGTAATTGACCTCGTGAACCTTCAACTGTCGGGACGCATAGGCTATAGCCTTCCCTCTCTGCATTAACACGTACCCCAAACCCAAGTAGGAAGCATCAGAATAAACCATCAGATCTTCACTTCCATTGGGTAATGACAGAATAGGAGCTTGAGTCAACCTCTCCTTCAATTCTTTGAATGCCTTCTCTTGAGCTTGACCCCATATGAACTTCACATCTTTTCGGGTCAACTTAGTTAGTGGAGAAGCAATATTAGAGAATTCTTGGATAAATCATCTATAGTAGCCCGCCAAACCCAAGAAACTACGAATCTCGGATGGCGTGTTTGGTGATTTCCATTGCATAACCGCCTCCACTTTCGCCCCGTCCAACATAATCCCGTCGGGATTCACCACATGACCCAAGAACTGAACTTCACGCAACCAGAATGCATACTTGGAGAATTTGACAAACAACTTCTCCCTTCTTAGCGTCTCCAGAACCTCCCAAATGTGACCGGCATGCTCAATCTGGCTCTTCGAATAAATCAGGATATCATTGATGAACACAATCATTGATTTATCCAGCATCGGTCGACACACACGGTTCATCAAATCCATAAAAGCAGCCGGCGCGTTGGTCAAACCAAAAGACATGACAAGAAACTCGTAGTGACCATAGCGCGTGCAAAAAGCTGTTTTAGGGATATCTTGCTCCTTCACCTTCAACTGATGGTAACTAGATCAAAGATCTATCCTTGAAAACCAACTGGCACCCTGGAGCTGATCAAACAAATCATCAATTCTCGTAAGGGGTAGTGGTTCTCCACTGTCAACTTATTCAGCTCACGGTACTTAATACACATCCTCATACTACCGTCCTTCTTCTTTACAAATAGGACCGAAGTACCCCAAGGAGAGATACTCGGTCTAATGAACCCCTTATCAAGTAGCTCTTGCAACTGCTCCATCAATTCTTTCATCTCTATCAGACCCAAACAATACGGTGCCTTGGCAATGGGTTGGGCACCCGGTATCAAGTCAATCTGGAACTCGATATCACGGTCAGGTGGCACTCCTGATAAGTCTTCTGGGAATACATCTAGAAAGTGACACACCACGAGTACATCAGATAGTTGTGGTGTTGGCATATCTCATACACTTTCCTGCCACCGCCATTGAAATTACCTTCAGAATCGTAGTCACCCGATCACCATAGACCGTCACTGAACTACCGTCAGGCGTTGTCAAATGTATCATCTTCTTACGACACACAATGTTTTCCTCAAAGTCCGCCAACCAATCTATCCCAAGAACATTTCCATACTTAGTCAATGCTCATCCACATTGACCTCATTCGCATCGACTTACTTTTCTCATCCACATTTCCATACTTAGTCAATGCTCATCCGCATTGGCATGTTTCATCACTTATGCAGATTCTAAAACTTAACATATGAGCCTTAAATATCAGATTTCAATTCACCATTCATCATGTTCTAAGCTTACATCATACATTCTAAATCTTAAAAACATCATCATACATGAGCAAACATGAACATAGTCAAACATCACATCATAACATCGTCATACACATATTCAAGCATACGGGTCCGAAACCCAGTTTAATAAAAACATACATCCATGTATTTCCAGCCCCAAAATTAGTTAAAAACCGGTAAAAGAGAGGTCCTAGAACTCACCTTTGCAGCTTTTGGGTATGGCTTCCTCCAAACATCATTTTCAAATTGAATTCAACCGCTTAGAAACCCACTAAAAACAAACCCGAACACATACAAACACACATAAGCATAAACCCGAGGATATGACCAGTTAAGAACACCATAAAAGTATGAATTCTTACCTTAAATTCGAATTCTTTCTTCTTTTTCTTCTTCAAAGCCGACAATTTGCTGCTCCTAGCTACTCTCTCTCTCTAAAACCCGAAAATTAGTGGTGTATGTGACATATGGGCAGCCATACCACCTTTTACACCCACTTTTCAAACATTTTGTCCTTTTGGACACTTTTTACCCCTAGAATTGGGTTTTATTTCTTTTCCTTCTTCTCTTTCACTTTATTCATTCTTTTCTTTAACTTTAAAATAATCGGGTGTTACACATATTGAGGTTAATGGTGAAGGATGGTGAGACCTCAGACTGAGTGGGAGCCTAATGTTCCATTCTAGTCCTTTTGGATTGAACAGGAGGAGCTTGTTCAATCAGTGTAGATTGAACAAGGGTTCGTTTGGGACATCATTGGTAAGTGATGGTGATGGGGTGAGAAGGTGGAGTTTGATAGTGTGGGGGCAGTTGCTGGTGTGCGTTCATCACCTGTGGGGTGAATAGGGATGTCACCAGGAGCTATTTGCTCAGTCACACCTAAAAGCAGAGGAGTGTACCTTCCAGTGAAGTTGGTGGACACCTTGTTCAAAGTTTTGAAGATGGTTGGCCTCATATGAGGGATAATTAGACTGGCTGCATAGACAAGCCGACTCTGGTTCAGCTCACAGTTGATAATGTGCTGGATAAATCTAGGATACATAAAGAATGTTTCCCTTTGGAGATTTCCCATTAGATTTGTCAGCACAAATCTTGAATAGTTAAATCGGTGGCCTCTCACCATTCCATGAACTAGGCATCCTAGTTCGTACAGAATTTGATCCCATCCCCCAGATTTATTCGACAAACAGTGAAGAACAACATGCAGCAGGAACATCCAGTTGTATGAATAGTTGAACTTGTAGATAGTTGACCTGCTGATGTCTCCACCATATCCCATTTGAATATAAGTGTTGTCTAAATCTGCTTTGGGGAAATCTATGGGTGCACCCTCATCATGAAGCTCGAGATGCTCCCTGATGAGTTGTTCAGTAATGATCAACTCCTAGCCACAAACGGTCGACCGAATTACACGAATCCCATTTAGGGTTTCAATCTGACCGTTATCCCAAAATTCAACAATATGATTGGAGTACATAGTGAGATTAATAGTCAGAGCAGTGTAATAGGATGATTGGATAAGAAAGGAGATGATTTTAGAGAAGTCAGCATCTCTTGAGGACTCAAGAAGTGGGACTTGATTGTGTTGAGGGTTAAGTGCCATTTGTGAAAGGTGAAGGTGGATGAGTTTGAGCTTGGGTAAATTGAGAAGGAAGAAAGCTTTTAGGGCAGTAAATATGTGGTAAGAAGATGTAAGGGAATAATCGAGATTATTTAAAAGAGGGTGAAGTGGCGGTAATGGGGTTAGGATAAGGTGATGTGATGTTTTAGTGGATGATGTGATATGGGCGGTAAGGTTTAGTTCAGTTAAATAATCCAATATCATTAACAAAATCTTTACTTTTTACAATCTGGGGCCCAAAAGATTTCTGTTACACAATAAAATTTCTCTTCCAAGTAAAGCTTTCCGAAGGTAATTTGTCTTCCGAAGGCAATTCTTATTTTTGAAGGTAGAGTGTTACTTCCGAGAGTAAAGATTTATTTCCGAATGGCAAGTTTTATAAGCTTCAGAACTAGATCTGATATGTAATCAATCGCTTCTTCCAAAAAGAAAATTATCCTTGGAGGAATTTTGCTTCAGAACATATGTAAATATCTTCCGAGGGTTAATTTCTCTTCGGAAGAATTTATACTTAAAAAAAATTCAAAGAGAGAAACTTTTTAGAACAGGGCTTAGATTATATCGACATAAGACATTACATATTAAAAGGTTTACAAAAGAGGTGATCTAATCAATGTTTATCATCCCAATAGCTGTAATGAGATACTTAAATCTCTATTCGTCAAAAGCTTTGGTGAACAAGTCAACATATTATTCATTTGAATCAACTTTGATTAGTTTAATCAAATTTCTCTCATGAATATCTCTAATGAAATGATACTCGATATCAATATGCTTTATTTTAGAGTGCTTCACAGGATTTTCAGTGATAGAGATAACACTGTTGTTGTCAATGTGGATAGGAGTGCTCATAAAGTTGAATCCATAGTCTAACATCTGATTCCGAATCCGTAGTAGCTGAGCATAGCAAGTTGCAACAGCAATGTATTCAGCTTCAGTAGTTAATGTAGAGACATAGGATTGTTTCTTGCATTGCCATGAAATGATCCTTCCACCAAGAAATTGACATCCTCCTGATGTTGATTTCTTGTCAATGTTGCAGCCACCATAGTCACTGTCAGAGTATCCATAGAGATTAAAATCATTGTTCCTTGGATACCAAAGACCTAATTTAGGTGTTCCTTTGAGGTATTTGAGTATTCTTTTGGCAGCAGTTAGGTGAGACACCTTTGGAGCAGCCTGATATCTTGCATAAATGCATGTTGCAAACATAATATTATGTCTACTAGCTGTGAGATACATCAGAGAACCAATACATCCTTATACTGATGTTGATAAGTATCCTCCCCCTCAAGGTTAGGACAAAGATTATGGTTTCTTGGTATGGGTGTCTTGGCTTGCTTACAATCTTTCTTTTCAAATATTTCTCAGATGTTATTGAGATACTTGGATTGATTGATGAAAAACACTCCCATCGATTGATTCACCTGAATTCCAAGGAAAAAGTCCATTTTTCCCATGGAACTCATCTCAAACTTCTTCTTCATAATGCTTTCAAAGTCTTTGCACATTTGGTCGTTTGAAGAACCAAAGATGATGTCATCAACATAGACTTGAACAAGCAAAATATCCTTTCCAGACTTCCTAATGAAGTGAGTCTTGTCAATGGTACTATAGTGTAACCATTCTTTAGAAGAAACTGAGACAAGGTCTCATACCACAGCCTAGGTGCTTGGTGCAATCCATATAGAGCTTTATCCGATTTGCACACATAGTTAGGCTGCTGTGGGTCTTCAAATCCTAGAGGTTGGCACAAGTAGATTTCCCTATCTATATCCCCATATAGAAAGGCACACTTGACATGAAGTTAGTAGACAGTGAAATTCTTGGATGCAACATAAGCAAGGAAGATCATAACTGCCTCAAGTCTTGCTACTGGTGCAAAGACATCAGCATAAATGATTACCTCCTCTTGAGTGTATCCTTGAACCACCAGTCTTGCCTTTTTCTTGATAATCAAGCCTCTGTCATCTCTATTGTTTCTAAACACCCATTTTGTGCCTATAGGTACTTGACCAGATGGTAGCGGACATAGTCCCCAAACCTTTTGTCTCGTGAATCGATGCAGCTCCCCTTGCATCGATTCAACCCAACTACTAATTTTCAAGGCATCTTCTACCTTCTTGGGTTCCATCTAGGACAGGAAACAAGAGCACAAGTAGACATTCCTATGATGAGTCTGTCCTCTTGTACTCACACCTTAAGAGACATCCCCTATTATGTTTTCAACTAGATGAGTGTTATGAATCCTTAGACAACGAATCACTTCCAGTTGCAAAGATAGATCTAGATTGGACATATTTTGCTCAGGACCTTGAACACTTTGTTCAGCTGCTATTTCAAACTCATTCAATAAGGACTGGTTGAATGAATGAGAAACATCATCAGTTGTTAGTTGTGAAGTAGCATTAACAGTTGCCTGTTCCTTCAAGATGCTACTTCTATCAGCTTAGTGTTATGCAGGATCACCTGATGAAATTTGAGGATCAGCAGGTGATTCACTAGTTGAAGCTTCACTATCCCTTGATATAGTTATACTATCAGATTTGCCGATAGTGGAAGCTTGATTTATAGCAGCTCTTGGAGAACTTGGAAGAGGCCTGGGTAGCTCAAACAGTTGATCAGCATCAAAATCACTTTGAGCACATGCTCCAACTGCAACATTCTCACAAGATGGTTTAGAATAGTTTGGAAACAATTCTAAATCAAAAATATTATCAGGGCCATTCCCCCTAACACAAGGAGTGTGCTTATTAACAATAATATTAGATGATTCCTCAAATTGTTGATTCTTGATGTTGTAAACTCTATAAGCTTTGGAGCTAGAAGAGTATCCAACAATATAGCATCATCTGACTTTTCAACAAATTTTGCCAAATTGTCCTTTGTGTTAAGTATGGTACACCTGCTACCAAAGGACCTTAGAAAGCCAATGAATGGTGGCTTCTTATTCCATAGCTCATAAGGGGTTTTCCATGTTGCTTAACAACAAGAACCCTATCTGCACATAGCATGCAGTGCTGACTGCCTCTGCCCAGAATGTTAGTGGTAGTTGGAATCAGCTAACATAGTTCGAGCAGCCTCAATAAGTGTCATGTTCCTCCTCTCAGCAACACCATTTTGCTGAGGAGTTTTGGGAGCACTATATTGTATGGCACTTCCTTTTGAGTTACAAAATGAGTCAAGAACGAAGTTCTTAAACTTAGTCCCTTGATCACTTCTGATTATGTTAACCTTGTGATCAATTTGATTTTCTATTTTAAGAATAAAAGATTTTAATGTTTCAGCAGTTTCATATTTAGATCTTAAAAAGAATACCCTTGTAAATCTTATAAAATCATTAACAATCACAAGGCAGTATGATTTTCTTCCAATGCTCATTATACTTGTGAGACCAAATAGATCCTTGTGTAATAAGTGTAATGGAGTGGTGATGGAGTTAACACTTTGGATTTGTGAGATGCCCTGTGTTGCTTCCTTTCAGGCATTCAACACAGTTATCTTTGCAGAAAAATTCCTTTTTAGGCAAACTATGTACCAAGTTATTTTTAGCCAATTTATTCATTGTCTTAAAATTTACATGACACATACGTTTATGCCAAAGTTTTGACTCATCACTATTAGCTTTGGAAAGAAAGCATAATACATCACCCATTAGGGAAGCATTGTTCATATCTAGCTTGTACATATCCCCTTTCCTGGGAGATCTAAGAAGAACCAATTCTAGAGGAATTGTCATCCCAGGTTTGAGGATAATGCACTCATGTTCTGTGAAGAGCATTTGATGCTTTTGATCACAAAACTGAGAAACAATTAACAGATTGTGTTCAAGCTATTTGAAAAAATTAACTTTGTCAACTTTTAACTTTCCATTGGTTATACTTCCTCTGCCAGAAATATATCCTCCGGCATCACCTTCAAACTGGACAGGACCTCCATCATAATGTTGAAATTGTTGAAGGAGAGATCTATTTCTTGTCATGTGCCTAGAGCATCCACTATCCACAATACAGACATTGTTATTCTTGTCATATGGATGTCCCTGCACATAAGATGAGATTATTAGTTTTGATTGGAGACCCAAGCCTTATTGGTCTTAGGTTCTTCCAATGATAGTGACATAATTGAACCAAAGGTTAAGCATGGGGGTTTAATGGATGTCTTTGAAGAAGAGGTTTGGGCTGCAACATCCTTCTTGATCTTCCCATCCATCTTTTGGTTGATCATTAAGGATGAGCCTTTTAAGGCTTGCACAACATGGCATTCTTCCGAAGCTTCTTTCTTTTCAGAAGAACCCTTCACCACTTTTTCTTCTAAAGCAGTCTTCTTCTGGGGTGGTTTCAAGGGAGCTCTTTTGTTCTTTACATTTTTAATAGCTTTAGCTTCCGAACCCATTTTCCCTTTGAAAGAAGAATTTTCTTCTGAAAGCAACCTTGCTTTGGAAACCAGCTTTCGATTTTTCATCACTTGGACCATTTGATAGGGTCCAAATGAGAAACCTTCCCTCACTCCTTCTCTCTTAACATTATTTGCATAACATGTGCTAGCAGGATTGTAGTAGAAATCTTTAGCCACGTGGTTTTGCAAACCACACATTATGCATGCATTGTTAGTCTTTTGGGAACTTGAGGATTGTTGTTTCTTGTTCTTTTTCTCTTTAATAGCAACCTTTCCTTTTAACTTATGATCCTTTGGTAGGACAGGAGTGTTGGTACTACACTCCTTTCCTTGATCAGAGTTACCTACCACTTGGAATCCAGCTGAGATGAATACACCCTTTTGTTTTGGGTCAATCATCAGCTTGAACTCAACGACTTTCTTGGCAGTTCTTCTTGCAACTTTAGCTCTGCTTCTTTTGGATTTGGTGGTTAGGATTTGATCTTCACTGGGAGAGGTGGGTTGATTTACCTGTTCCTTCCCTGTACTGGCCTCTATTATTGCATCATTTTTCAACTCAAGTGATGATGAGTCAGCAGATGGGACCTCTTTCTCTTCTGTACCACATCTAGGTTGTCTTATGGACTCATAAGAATGTGGTGGAGCAATTTCATTGGTCCCCACCCCTTCTTTGTTTTGATAACAAATTTTGAAGTGGGTGGATGATGCAATAATAACTTGGAAATTCTGCTCAGAAATAGCATACTTCCTGGCTTGAGCCTCATCAGTGACAAACTGGGCTTGAGCCTTAGACAATTTAGACATTAAATCCTTTATTTGAGTCTTATAGTTTGTATGTTCGTGTTTTAACAAGGACGTAGTTTTCTCTAGCTCTTTTATTTTTCTTTGATAGTCAGATTCAACCCTTTTAAAATTAGCTTTTAAAACATTTAGGGACTCAATATTGGATTTAATCTCCATAGTGTAGTCCTCATACAGTTTAACCTTAGCAATACATGCAGTAGTACAGAGATGTTCATATACCTTACTGTCATTTGTCCCTGTCATGAGTGCTTGAGCAGAAGTCATATCCTGTACCATAAAGCTCCAGTCAACTTCTTAAGCCATTGTAGCAGTGGGCTTTGATGTAGAGGGATGTGTGGAGGCCTATGGGGTTCCCGAATTTGACTTGTGAGCCTTGCATTCACTTGCAAAATGACCAACCTAGTTATAGATGTAACATTTGGCCTTGGTTTTGTCAAACTCAAATTTTTTGTTGGTTGGGTTCTGGGGAAATTGCCTTCTAGTTCTCTTGAAAAGTTTCTTTGCTCTATAGGTTAAAAGAGCCATTTGTTGTACAATGTCCACGTACTCCAGATCATCTAGACTGAAGCACTCTAGATCATCAAAGCAGTCCTAAAAATCACTAAAGTGTCCACTTCCTTAGACAAAGGCACATTTGTCCTGAAAGGAACTATGCTGAGTCCAATGAGACCTTCGAGTCTCAGGAAATGTGATGTATGGTCTAGATGAGCAGGATGGCTGCTTAGTGTAATTCAAATACTGTTGAGGTTGTGTGGATCCTGAGCCTTCAGCAACCACCAAGGCGTTGCTAGCTGGAAGACTCAAGGGTCTGCTTGTCTGATGGCATTTCCTTCTCTGCATCTCCAAATGGTATCCATCAAGGATGCCATGGAGTTTGGTCATGGTGAGGGTGTTTAGATTTTTTGTTCACTTGATAGCGACATAGTAGAACGTCCACTCATTTGGAAGAGCACTCATGAACTTTCTTGTGAGGTCTCTAAGTTCAGGAGTAATCACGACAGACTGAAGGGACGAAATGAGATCCATGTACCTGAAATATTGCTCACTGAGAGTCTCTTCAGCTGTATAGGTAAAGTTCTTAAACTGCTGCTTTAGTGAGTCCCTCTTGGAGTCATTTGAGCTAGAGTACATTTAAGCAAGGGCATCAAACAGTTCTTTAGCTGACTTGCAATGCTCAAACCCCACCATGATGGAGTTGGTTATTACAGTCATAAGAATAGTCATTGCATTGCTATCAATGTCCATCTTCTTTCGGTCCTTAGACTAATCTTCAACAGCCTACTCTATCATAGCATCGTTTCCATCAGGTGCTGCCACCTTGTGTTTATACGGCCTATTGACAATAGAATACCACATCTTGATGTCTTTATACCTCATGAAACCTTCCATGTGTCTGCTCCATCACCTGAAGTTTTCAGGGGTGATGATAGGAGCTTTAGTCATTGTTCCCATCTCTACTTCAGACTTGTTGAGGGCCATATTGAGTGTGGTGTAAGGAGGAGTGAAAAACAGGTTGATTAGGATGGTAAGATCTCATAATCAAGAGCCTAAATAGCTCTGATACCAATTGCCGGATCAGTTTTGTCACTAGACACTTGGTTTTTCTCTCAAACTCATTTATGTTACACTCAGATCAGATGAAGAAGAGTCTATTCTTAGAGTTGATAGTAATATAATAAGTAACAAAGAACACAAAGATAATTTTGAAGGTACTTGCATATATTGCTTCTTAACTCAAAGTATTACAAGACTCTTACAAGCATGATGTTATGAGTTACAATGAGAAACTATATATAATACTACCTACAGCCGGAAATACTTTGATACCAGCTGGAATCCTCTAACTAAAGCAAATACTACAAAGCTATAGTTTAAGGTATCTTAGATAAAGTTTTATCGAAGATATGGTAGTCATGACATGTCCATGACTTACCTTTTTTCACCAACTAAAGTTGGTAACTTGTACTAACATAAAAAGATGAACAATGGAATAAAGTATGGTCAACTACATGGCCTTTTAGGAAAACACCATGTAGTATCAGAGGCCTGTAGCGGAGTGTCAGAGACCATACTTATGTCCACTAGTTCATAGCAGTGTCTTCCGAAGGTTAAATGGCTTCAGAAGAGCAAGTACCTTTCGAGCCATTTATACTTCGGAAGAGGCTACTTCTTCTGAGGCTTGATTGACTTCTTCTGTTCTTTATACATTGAAAGTTCACTTATGATCTTTTCTTCTAAGACTTGATCTTCGAAGGTGAGCACTTTTGTATTCGAAAGTAGAGTTTGTCTTTGGAAGTAAAACTTTTACATTGTCTTCGGAAGAACTCTATTTCCTTCGGAAGTCCCATAATTAGCTTCGGAAATCCTTTGTAAGTTGCACCAAAATTTGTCTAAGTGATTTGGTTTTGGTTGCACCAACCTTCTTTTTGAACCAACACTAACCTATTTTCAAATATATAAATAAAAAGGACATTATGTGTTCTTGATAACACAAAGTAACAACAATCTTTACAAACCCTAGGGTAATACGTGGAAGGAGACTTTTAAAAATCTTTTTTCACACAAAGTATAAAAAACAAAATTTAACCATAGTATGTTGCTTACAATGTTTATGAATTTCACTCATGTCTTGAAAATCATTCTCTAGGTCATAAAGAATTAGTAACCTATTTTAGAGGTCTCCCTCCCATTTATCTTTATAAACATATCCCTCGTAAAAAAATAAGATTAAGGTTTAAGAGAAAGATCAAGCTGAAGAGGAAGAGTCTGAACTTAAAGCTTTCATCAATATCCACTCCTATGTTTTGTATTTACTATATTAGTTAGTGAATCTTGTATGTATTTGATAAAAATAAAATGATTTAGCTAATATTAATATAGTGAGCTGTTGAACAAGTGTAAATACCACCATCTTTCTTAGAGTGTGTTGAAGAAAGTGAACACTTTATTTGAAAATGAGACATTAGTACAAGATGATCACTATCAAAACTAGTGCCAAGTTGTAACAGTTGGAAATTTTATAAGAAGAGATATTGTGAATAAAAAAAGAAAAGCAAAATAACCCAAGTCAAGGGATTAAAGTTGTGTAAGAGGCAAACTTTAACATAATTTTGTTCAAAAAGGAAACATGGCCACCCACATCATGTTCCATCATTGTTTCTTTTGGATTTTAGAGAGAGAGAAAATAGAGTTTCTCTCGGTTTTAGAGAAAAGAAGAAGATCTGTTAAGGTAAGTTTTCTTGTGTTTTGGTTGGGTTTCCAACTTTGTTCGTGCTTATGTGTTTGTTTGTGTGTTTGGTGTGGGTATTTTTTGGTGTGTTAGGTGTTAGAACTCTTTGTGATTTTGAGTTGGAGGAGTTTTGCTCAAAGGCTGCATCATGTGAGTTCTAAATCCTTGTTTTTACCAATTTTAAACTTGTGTTTGGGGCTGAAAATGCATGCTATAATGTTTTTATGATGTTTTGGTGTGTACCCATATGTATGTGTGTACCCTGTTTTGGGTGGGTGTATGCTAGGCAGGTTTTTAGGTGATGATCATGGTTCTATGCTTTGTTTGATGCTTAGTATGTTACAAACGAGGCTAAAATATGTTAAGATGATGATTTGGGGTCTTAAAATGATGTATGTTGAATAACAGTGCCCATGCGCCTAAGTCAAGTTCATGCACCCGCATAGTTCCCATGCGCCTAGGATTCTACCCAGACGCCTAAGTGTTGCCCATAGGCCTAGGTGTTTCCCATGCGCCTAAGTTCCCATGTGCCTAGAGCTTGCCCTTGTGCCTAGGATTTTCCCAAGCGACTAAGTGTTCCCCATGTTCCTAAGTGGCCATGCGCCTGCATAGTTCCCATGGATTTAGAGACTAAGACTTGGAATGTTTTGGTGATGATGTTTGTTGGTGTTATGCATGTTTGCGGCCTGTTTCTCTGTTTTCCTTACTACGTATTATTCTGTGAATTTACGTGGTGTGTTTATACTAATGTACGTAAAGTATTATGTAATGAAAGTGGATGTTAATGATAATGAAAAATGAAACGTAATGAATGAATGAAAAGTCTTGCGAGCAAAATAAAAGGAGGTTCACAACTCATTAAGGGAGTTGTTAGCTCAACTATGTGTGGTTTAGCTAACCCATGAGGATACACATATGGGTCTAATCCTTATGATTGACCAAACAAACGGGGCCCTTTTTGCTTGCCCAAGGTACTGGAGTGAGCTTCATGCATAATGTTAGGAGTCTATTTATACCTTTCGGCCCAGTTCCAGCTTCGTGCACAATGTTAGAGGTATAGCACATGGCATTGGTCTAGCTAAAATTGAAAGATAATGATGAAAGTACTAAACGTGCGATACGAACGAAAATGAATGATGACCGAAGATAATAATAAATATTATCTATGTGTACGTATGATTTGTGATCAATGTGAAAGTAAAGATAATGTTTTAAACGAATGAAAGCTACTTATATATTTATAAAACTAGAACTCACTCAACAACGCTGACTTTTATACATTGTTGTTGGGGATGACACAAGGGTGAAGCTGCTTCGCGAATAAAGACTCGCATCTAATTTATGCAGAAATGATATTTTTGTGTTGCAATGCAACTAAATGATATTTTGTAACCTTGACAATAATTATTTGGCTAAAGTAATTATTAATGCATGAAATAGTTTTTGTTAATTGTTCGCTACGATATTTTAATCAAATTTAACGTGTCTTAAAAATTATGTGTGATGAATGTCTAACTGTAAGCGTTCCGGGAACGGGGCCTTACACATGTTGATGTAATAATGATCCCTACTGTTTTAGGAAGACAAGCTGGTGAAGACAACTCTCGATTGGAAGATCATAGAAAGACATAATTGATTAATTAACATCCACTTAAAAGTTTTATAAAGTTGATTTTATCTTATTTTCTAACTTCATTTTTTACTTGCATGATTAGTTGTCTATTAAATTCTTGTCACCTTGATCATACAAGAGTTCACCCATTTCCAATTTTCGTGTTCCTAAACAAGTTGAAAATAGATTCTAAATAAATTAATAGAAAATTATCGACCCTCGTCTAGTTTTCTATGGTATACGTTATAATATACAACTAAAATTTTCTTAGCAACTAACATAACTTATCATGCTTAAAATTTTCATAGAGTTTGTTCCGATTATTGATTTTCTACATACAATAATAAGAAAACTTAAGAAGTCAAATGAGATTTTGTAAACTAACAAACTGTGGCTTATAAACTATGCTGACAACTATATAAGTTGTATTTACTATATATTTGAATATGTCATTATTTCTCTAGGATTTGATGGACAACTTTTAGAGAGCTTAATTTACATCATAAAAGTATGTGTAAATCACTTTACTTGCCATGACGATGAACAAGGACCATTCATAAGCTTCACTTGTTAAAATTTGAAGGAAAAAGTTTTTTTTATTTTACTTTTTATTTTATTATTATTATTTTTTATTGAAAGCTAATTGAGATCATGCATCTAGATACACAATTAGTTGGATTTGATTAGATGGACTTAGTTCAAGGTATATACGAATCTTCAAACGATATAGTTACGACCAACAATATCTAAGGTTTCCTAAAAAATTATTGTATCACGCATATGTAACATGTATAGATATAAATTATGGGTTTCAAGGAATTGGTGTATTTGATAGACATGAAGAAGATAGATATAATATATGTTTGTTATAATAGTACATAATGTAATAAATAGGTTTTAATACTAACATAAGAAATGAAAATTCTTTGTAGGAGTGGAAATTTCTACTTCATAAAAAAATTAGTGAGCTCGATAACTTGCTAGATGTGGTGGAAGAATTATTAGCAAAGCTATTAGTATGTATCCAAATGATGTGGATATTCAGATCAGGGCTATGGAAAGAGAGACTTGCACAACACCCCCAAGAAGAGGTGAATGCTAAAACAGATAATGTGAATGTTTCTAAGGGTGATGATAATACAAAAAAAATATAATAGCATGAAATGTGATAACATAACTAGAGATGTTAGAACATGAAAAATCTAATGATATCCAAGGAGATGAGGTGGAGAATGTTGTGAATACTGATAGAAGTGGGAATGAATGAATGATGAGAATAATGTTCAAAACACAAAAGATGTTTTTGGAGCAAAACAATTTACTGAGTCCCAATTCCAAGAAATAGATAAAGTCTGCACTGAATTCACAAAAATCATGAGTAGCGGAAGGTTTTTTAAAACAACTCACCTAGGGATAGACCGTGCTTTGATCTAATGAGCCAATTGACACTAATCAATCAGCAAGGGATTAGCTGCAAGAATACAAAAGCTAACATTGAAAAATCAAAAGGGATAGGTATGAAAGGTAAACAACCAGAAATAGAAAAAGACGTATAAGATGTTATGCCTATTAGTTTTCATACACCTGACCAAGCAAATCAAAAGATGAAACAAAGATCAACTCATTTAAGGAAGCTACCAGATACTAGGAAATCCCCATTTGCAAATAAGAAGGTGTCGTTATTCAATAAATGATCAAATTCTGAAGATAATATAGCAAACACAATATTTGGAATGTATAAAGATAAATAGTAAGATTAATAGCACCAAATATACATAATAATACAATAATGTTGGAAAATACAAAGTATCCAAGTTTAATTTGTATGTGCATGAAGCTCATGTTTGAAACTAAGAATGGGATACAAGTACTAATAGCATCATTTGAAACATTGTGTTGGATCAAATAAGGCTGGTGCAACCAAAACAACACTTAGAAGAATTTTTGGTGCGACTGAATAAAGTCTTCCAAAGACAAAGCTGCACTTCCGAAGGTAAGAACTTCTGAAGCTCAAGCAAGAAGAACTTCTAAAGAGGAACTCAGTCTTCTGAGACTAAGTAAATCCTCTTCCGACGTTAAAGAATTAGAAGATTCAAGACAAAGACATTCGAAGAATAAAGCTCTTAAAAACTAGGAGAGATCTCGGAAGAAGTTCATTCTTCTGAAGTGTAAATAGCTTCAGAAAAACTTATTCTTCCGAAGGCAATTAACCTTCGGAAAACCAGCTATGAACCAGTGGACATAAGTATGGTCGGTCTGGCAACCGCTACCACCTCTGAGATATTGCATGGCGCTTTCCGACATCCGTGTAGTTGATCATACTTTATTCAACTGTTCACCTTTTATCAATTAGTACAGTTTCCATGTTTAGTTGGTGAAAAAAGGTAAGTCATGGACTTGTCATAACTACCTAGTCTAGGGTAGTATTTTATCATAGATACCTTACTTCTAACAATATATATTTGTTTAGTCGTAAGTTCCAGCTGGTAATCTAAGTACAAACGATAGTAGTATATATATAGTTTCTCATTGTAACTCATGTAGTCATACTTCTAAGAGTCTTGTAAACTTTGAGTTGAGAAGTAATATATGCAAGTATCTTGAAATATATTTCTTCTGTTGATTAACTTAGTATATTATTATCAATGAAGTCAAGGATTCTACTTCAACATCGGAGTGTGTTTAAGTGAGTTTGAGAGATAAACCTTGTTTTGACAGACCAACACTATTCCTGTAATAGTAAAGATATTTACAGAAAGAATCATGACCTGTCAAGGTTGTTCTATACAGGAGAAAAGCTTGTGCTAAATCAATATATTTCAGATTCATTGAGCTTGGATCTTAGGATTTATCTTATTCAGATCTAGAAAACAAAATTAAGATGGGTGGACGTGTGTGAATCAAAGAACAAAGAGATGGTTAATAATAATGTTATGATTTTATTGATGTTGATAAACAAGTTACAATGTGAATTATATATGTCTGGTGAAATCAAACCCGCCCAAAGGAGAGGATTTCTCCTTGGGTGGTGATTCACCTCATGAGAAACACACACACAAAAGCCACACTTGCAAAAATGCACTAGTGGGACTATTTATACTAATATTACATCATGACCTAATTTTTGACTTTTCTTGTTGTCTTGATGACTTTGTCTTGTATTTGTTTTCTTCTTATTATCAATTTGGTCTCTGAACTCATATAATGAGATCTTTAGTAGGCTGTGATTATGATTTGGTAAGCTTTAGTTTATTCCATTGTTGAACCCTAACAATACTCCCCCTAAACTGATGCTTGCCAACCATGAACTTGAAAATCTTCACTGTTATATGTTATCTTGATTAATTGATGTTAGACATAATAAGCTAATATTCCCTCCCTCTGATTAAGCTTCTCCTAATATATTTCTGACAAAGGTTAGAATCTCTTGAGAATACTTCTTGGTATTGCATATAGGTTGTATCACTCTTGGATTACAGTTCATATCACAACTCAAGGACTAGAATGTATTAGACATATGGTGAGGCTTTAAACTTCAATAAACTGTATCAAGAACATGAATCAATGTTGAACACACTTCCACTCTTTGAAATAACTTGATAGATGACATTTTTCAGATAATGACTATTCCCCTTGGATTAAAGTCTCTCTAACTGTAAACTCAGTAGTTAGACATGGGTAAAGCATCATGGATGAATGTGAGCCCAAGTACTTCAGAAAGGGCATCTGACAGTTGTACAAGTCCTTGAATAAATCTATGAAAAAGTGCCCAAAGTTAGTTTCTATACTCTTTTTTTATATATATATTTTTATTTTTATTGGTTTCATGATCAAAATGGATGTGCTTGTTGGTTGCTATTATCCATATTCATGTTTTTCTTCTTTTTGAAGTCCTGTTCATCAACTGTTCATAAGCATTTCTTGCATCGTATCCACATTTATTTGCTAACTCATCCGCATTTGTTTGCAAAGCTTCCGCATTTGTTTGCAAGGCATCTGCATTTGATTTCAATGCATTTGCATTTGTGCTTAAAGTACCCGCATTTGTTTACAAGTCAACCGTATTTGGTGATAAGGCATCTGCATTTATTGACAAGTCATCCACATTTGGTGACAAGGCATCCGCAATTGTTGACAACTCATCCACATTTGGTGACAAGTCATCTGCATTTGGTGACAAGTCATCGGCATTTGGTGACAGGTCATCCGCATTTGTGTATAACACATCCTCATTTGAGTATAACACATCTGCATTTGATCAAGCTTTATCCGTATTTGGTTTTGTTCATCCGCTTTTTTTTTTCATCCGCATTTGTTTTAAGACTTGTACAAAATCCGCATTTTTCTTTGTTTTTAATGATAATCGTGTTCAATTGCATCAAATTTTGAAGGAATAATCTAGGGAATGATTATTTTTCTTCAAATTGTACCATATTAGAGCAGATCTGATGATTTTTCTTCTTGATTTTGAGATGAACAGATGGCTTTTCTTCTTTTTTGATGATAATCTTGTTCAATTACATCGAATTTTGCAGGAATAATCATGAACATGTTCATGATTCTTCAAATCGTATCATATTTGAACAGATTGTTGGTTTTTATTTTGATTTTGGGTATGAACAAATAGGTTTTTAATGAACAGGGACTTCGTTCTTCATTTTATTCTTTTCTTCATTGTTTTTGACATCCTTAAAGATGAAATCAGATCTGAAAACTAGATTGCAGGATCGGTGTTTGTCACTTAAACACAATGTTTTTCTCTCAAACTCACCTAGAATCACACTCGGGTAAGAATCAATAAGAGTTGATCACAATATGAAAAGTAACTAAGAACACAGAAAGATAATTTTCAAGATACTTTTATATATTGATTCTCAACTCAAGATACAAAGACTCTTACAAGAAGATGATAATCTTGCCACTATGAGTTACAAGGAGAACCTATATATAATACTATCTACAACTGGATATACTTTGATACCAGCTGGGATCCTTTAGCTATAGCATATGCTACAAGACTGTAGTTTAAGGTATCTCGGATAAAGTCTTATCTCGGATAAAGTCTTATCCGAGATTTGGTAGTCAGGACATATTTGTGTCCACTGGTTATAGCAGTGTCTTCCGAAGGTTAAATGGCTTCGGAAGAGTAAGTACTTCCGAAGCCACTTTATACTTTGGAAGATGCTACTTCTTCCAAGGCTTGGAGACTTCTTCTTTTCATCATACTTTGGAAGTGGTCTTCACTTTATTCTTCGGAAGTACTGTATTTTTCTTTGAAAGTAGAGTTCTGTCTTCGGAAGTTGGACTTTCCCTTTGTCTTCGGAAGAACAATACAACCTTCGGAAGTTCCATGATAAGCTTCAGAAGCCTTTGCATGCAGTGCCAAAATAACTTAAGTGATCTAGTTTTGGTTGCATTAGCCTTCTTCTTGATCCAACAAACTCCCCCTAGGCTGATGCTACCAAAACTTCACTTTTCACGACTTCTCAAAACTTTCAGCACCAAGGAAAGCAAATATTTGTTTGTCTCCTTGTTCTTCCCTGATGTGGTGCTGAGAAGCTTGTACAGATCCTTGGTAGATAGGAAGTCCAGTCTGTCACCTTGGATAACATGTACCCTTTGTTGTTGCCCTCTGAAAAGAGTTAGTTGATGGAACTGTAATCATATTCCCATCAAACTATAGGTTCCAATTCAGGACCTTCCACCATCTATAGAAAGGCAGCACCTTTGGTGGGAGATCTTTCCTTGTCTTCCTGTCTTTTCAACTTCAACTCTTCTTCAATCTTCATTTTTGCAGTTAGCTCAGCTAAATGAAGACTGCTGAGATGATTTCTGACGAGTGCAGTAGTTTCAGAGTTGGAGGGGTTGGAGAATGGCTTCTCTACTAACTCAGCAATGTCAAATCTGCTAGAATGTAACAGAGAGGTTGCATTGAGTCTGTTGACTTCACCATTCTCTCTTTCCACAACAAAGTTGTGAGAAGGTTCATCGAACCTCCACTGGATTATATTCCTTCTAGGCACAAGAGACTGACTAGGAATCTTGTCCTCTTTTCTTGTATCCAGTAGAGTCATCAGTTTCCTTCTGAGCTTCTTTTCTTCCTCATTTAAAGAGTCTGAATTGAGGCCTAAAAGTCTTGCAGCCTGGTCCAAAGTTCCTCTAGGCAAATCAAGGAATCTGTCTCTTGTGAGAGAACTTGAAGATCCGTCTACATAGCTGATGTTAACAGAGTCTTCTACACAAGAGACTTCGCTCAAAGTAGTGCAATTAGTGAGCTTTATCTTGATTGCCTTGAACTCCTCAAGGGAGAGATATTGAGAAGGTTGAAGGGATGGTTTGGAGGGTAATTGGGTAGGTTTAGGTTCAGAGGTTCTGGCTAGTGTTTTGGGTTGGATAATAGGAAGTTTGGGTGGTTGAGGTGAGGGAGTAATGGTAGGTAATGATGTGGGTTCAGGGGTGAAAGGTTCAAGTTCTGGTTGGGTAGAAGCATTGAAGGTCATCCCTTTTACCCTTCTATATATCTCTTTCCTTTTCCCCATCCGGATGTCAGCCTTAATTTCACTGACAATCCATTGGAGTGTCCTTTCATCCAGGCTTTCTTAGTGAGCTTCTTGGAGGCAGTGACCCTAGCCTCTTCTCCTTTCTTCTTCTTCTCTCTGGCCTTTTCTTTTGCAGCCTTCTTCCTTTCTTTCTCCATTTGATCCTGCTCTTTGTTGTAGAGCCATAGGATCATATCATCGTTGTGTGGAGAGAGTTCTTGAAGATCAAAGCCTCTTGAGAGTAGGAAGTTTATCCTGTCTCTCCTCAGCTGCAATTCAGCCTCCTTCTGTTTCTTTTCCTTAACCTCTAAAGCCAACCTGGCTTCTTCTTCAAGTCTCAGCCTGGTTGCCTTCTCCAGATCCACCAACTCCTCTAATGGTAGTAGGAGTGTTTCTTCATTGATGACAACCTTTTGATTAGGAGCAGCTGCTTTTGTGCTGGCAGATAGCAACTTCTCAGTCTGAATTCTTCCTTTTTTCTTAAGTTTCTCAGTCTTCTCCTCTCCTGAAGCTCTTCCGCAGTCATCTTCCTTTTTCCTTTATCCTTTGAAGATCCTCACTAAGGTGGTTCTTGGAGAGAGGTTTCTTATTGTGAGAGAGTAAGAGATGGTGTCTGAGATGGAGGTGCAATAGGAAAGTCCTCACTGCTCATTTCTGATGCCATTTCTAGGATAGCATCTGTGATGATCAGTTCCTCGGACATTTTGAACAGTCCTTCCGCAGCTTCCATTTCAGCTTCGGAAGACTCGGCTTGTTTTTTCGAGGCTTTAACTTCTGCTTCGGAAGTTAAAGGAGATGCAGATTCTGTCCCAACTGTTTCAGTTGCTAGGCCATCAGTTCCCATTTCCCCTTCGAATTGAATCTTAGGTTCCATGAGGACCTTAGGTTTACCAACTTCTTCTACAGTGGTAGAAGGTGCAGTCAGCCTTTGAAGCTCTTTTGCTCCAAAGTAGATCATTACAGCATTATGGCTTGGCTGGTCAAAGGAAGTTCTTAACAGAAACTTGGTGAAGAGTCTGTAGAGATCATTGAGCATCCTTGGATTAGTCTGAAGAGTGACTTGAGATGTTTCAGGCGCAGAGATGATGGCAGAGGAAGATGTTGAAGTAGAAAGCCGGCTCTGTGGTTCCTTGTGTGTTTGTCTTTGAACATTCTCCCCCTTTTTGGTAGAATCATCTTGAGAGCTAGATGAGCTGGAGGAGGAAGTCAGGGAGACCTGAATAGGTACATGCCTAATAGACCTCTCTGTCTGTTTCTCAGCTAGTTGAGCCTTAAGATTGTCAATCTCAAGTTTCTGAGTGGCAGATCTTGCCTCTAAAGTCCTAACCTGAGATTCCAGGTTTGAAACTTTAGAAAGAAGATCTTGAAAGAGGAGTTGCATGCTTCCCTCATCTTCTTTCGAAGAATCACGGGGAGATGAGGTAACATACCTAGTATGTTCAGACTCACCACCAGATGTGGTTTCTTGGCACCCTGGTTTCCCATGCTTAATGATGTCTCTTTCAGAGTCATCAAAGGGCTCTGTTGTCGTAGATTCAGTTTGAGAAATGCTACCACTGTCCACAAGGTCTATTGAGGCACCTTCTGTAGTGGCAGCTGAATCTACATCAGTCCCTTCCACATCAGTGGGACTCACCTCAGTTGTTGGATGCTGATGGGGGCTAGAGATAAGGGATTTCTCCAGGCTCTGTTGATCTTGGAAAGGGTGTTGTAAATCAACTTCATTGCCATGGAGAGATGTTATCTCTTCATCAGTTTTAAACAGAAGGTCAGTGAAAGATAGGATGGGTAAGCCTACTGACCCGGGACTTTGGTCAATGTCTATAGGCATTGAGCCTCTGGTGGGGCTGTCCCTTGTTGGCTGCTCAGGGGAGTATAGAGACCCACCCCAAGGGCTTTCAGCTTGGGTTGTGGGCTCATGGGTTTGAGACTGAGGAGACTAAAGACCCAAATTGAGGTCAAAAGAGAAGGATGGAGAGACCACTGACTGAGTGGGAGCCCATGTTATAACTCTAGTATTTTTCGATTGAACAGGAGGGGCTTGTTCAATCAGAGTAGATTGAACAAGGGTTCGTTTGGGGCGTCTCTGATAAGTAATGGTAATGGGTGGAGAAGGTAGTGTTGGCATTGTGGGGGTAGTTGCTGGTGTGGGTTCATCACCTGTGGGGTAAACAGGGATGTCACCAGGAGCCGTTGGCTCAGTCATACCTGTAAGACGTGTAGTATCTCTTCCTGTGAAGTTGGTGGACACTCTCTTCAAAGTCTTGAAGATTGTCGGCCTCATTTGAGGACCAGTCAGACCAGCTGCATAGACAAGCTTGCTCTTCTCGAGTTCGCAGTTGATTATGTGCTGGAGAAACCTGGGATACATGAAGAATGTGTCCTTTTGAAGATTTCCCATGAGGTTAGTCAGCTCAAATCTTGAATAGTTGAGGCGGAGGCGTTTCACCAACCCATGAACTAGGCACCCAAGTTCATATGGGATTTGATCCCATCCCCCAGATTTATTCGACAAACAGTGAAGGACCACATGTAGCAAGAACTTCCATTTGCACGAGAAGTTAAATTTGTAGACAGTTGACCTGCTAACGTCTCCACCATATCCCATTTGGAGATAAGAATTGTCCAAATCTGCTTTGGGGAATTCTGTTGGAGCGCCCTCATCATGAAGCTCCAGATGCTCCCTGATGATCTGTTCAGGAATGACAAACTCCTGGCCACAGATGTTTGATCGAATGACACGAACCCCATTTAGGGTTTCAGTTTGACCAATTGCCCAGAATTCAGACATATGGTTTGAGTAAATTGTGTGGTTTACAGTTAGAGCGGTGTAATAAGAAGATTGGGTTAGAAAGGAGATGATATCTGAGAAGTCAGCATCTCTTGAAGAATCAAGAAGTGCGACTTGGTTGTGCTGAGGGTTGAAGGGCATTTGGAAAGGTGAAAGAGGATGATTTGAGCTGGGTAAAGTTGAGTAGAAGAAATTTCTAGGGCAGTAAAATTTGCAAGTAGGAAAATGAAATTGAGTAGTCGAGATTATTTAAAAGATTGTGGAATGGCGGTAATGGGGTTAGGATAAGGTGTTGTGATGGTTTAGTGGATGAAATGACCGTGGCGGTAAGTTTAAAAATCAGTTAAATAATCCGACATCATTAACAAAATCTTTGCTTTTTACAGTGTGGGGCCCAAGAAATTTACGTTACACAGTGAAATCTCTCTTCAGAGTGTAAAACATTTCCAAAGGTAACTTGTCTTCCGAAGGCAATTCTTACTTTCGAAGCCAAAACTTTGCTTCCGAAGGTTATAGTTGCTTCCGAATAGAGAATTTTAAGTTATGGAAGTAGATCTGATATACAATCAATCGCTTCTTCCGAGGCCAAAAATTCTTCCGAGAAGAAAGTTATCCTTTGAGAAATTTTGCTTCGAAAGATATGAGAATGTCTTCCGAAGGTTAATTCTCTTCGGAAGGAATTTACACTTAGAAAATTTCAGAGGGAATTTCTTGTAACAGGGCTTCAATTGTATTGACACAAGACTTACATATTAAAAAGGTTTTCAAAAGAGATCAGATTAATCAATGTTTATCATCCCAATAGCTGTTATGAGATACTTAAACCTTTGTTCATCAAAAGCTTTGGTAAACAAATCAGCATATTGTTCATTTGAATCAACTTTGATTAACCTGATTAGATTTTTCTCATGAATATCTCTAATGAAATGATACCTGATGTCAATGTGCTTAGTCTTGGAGTGCTTCACCGGATTTTCAGTAATGGAGATAACACTGTTATTGTCAATATGGATAGGAGTACTCATAAAATTGATTCCATAGTCTAACATCTGATATTGAATCCATAGCAGTTGAGCACAACAGCTAGCAGCAACAATGTATTTAGCTTCAGCAGTTGATGTAGAGACACAGGATTGCTTCTTGCAATGCCATGAGATGATCCTTCCACTAAGAAATTGACATCCTCCCGATGTTCATTTCTTGTCAATATTGCAGCCTCCGTTGTCACTATCAGAGTATCCATAAAGATTGAAATCCTTATTTCTGGGATACCAGAGACCTAGTTTAGGTGCTCCTTTGAGGTATCTGAGGATTCTCTTAACAGTAGCTAGGTGAGACACCTTAGGAGCAGCCTGATATCTTGCACAAATGCAAGTAGCAAACATGATATCAGGTCTACTGGCTGTAAGATACATCAGAGAACCAATAATTACCCTATACTGATGTTGATCAGTATCCTCCCCCTCGAGGTCAGGACAAAGATTATGGTCTCTGGGTATGGGTTTCTTGGCAGGCTTGCAATCCTTCATTTCAAATCTTTATAAAATGTCCGAGACATATTTAGATTGATTAATGAAGAACCCTTCCTTTAGTTGCTTTACCTGAATCCCAAGGAAAAAGTCCATTTTTCCCATGGAGCTCATCTCAAACTTCTTCTTCGTAATGCTCTCAAAGTCCTTGCATATTTGGTCATTTGAGGAACCAAATATGATGTCATCAGATGCTAGGAGAGCACAATGTTTATAAATCTAGCAACCAACAACTCTGATACCATTTTATTTGGTCCTTCCTACGGGTTGAACACAACACAAAGATGAGATCTCCAAAGACCCCCACTTGAACTTGCATCCAAATGCTTCAAGTCCTTCTCTTGTCTCTTCCATCTTGTGCATCTTCTTTTACAAAATTTATATCCTAATACAAATTTTCTAATAAAAGAAAACATACTTAATCTATCTATTACATCACAAATGAATGAATAAATAAATTACATTCAAATACAAGAACAAAGGAATAATTATTACAACCCATAAGAATGAATACAACCATAACAAAACATCCATTCAAAACCAAATCAACACAAGGTCAAGGCTAGGTTATGCACCAATATGAATCATCATATACAAGCATTCAAGAACCAAATAAATCCCCATATGACCCTAAATTTTCAGCCAACATAAACCAAGAATTTAGGGTCTTTTGTCCAAACAAAAACATAATCAACCACTTCATATCTTTCTTCAAGGTTTAATCACAAGCATGTTAGATATAACCTTGAAACGTTGGGGATTTATAATCATCACCAACAAAAACAGCCCCTTTAGGTTGTTAAAGCCCCATAAAACCAAATTTACAAGGACAAATGAAACTAGTCATCAACATATCAGGCTCTAGATGCCAATGTTGGGTTTGTTTGACCTTAATCAAAGTAGTTTAACCATTTAAACTATGAAAACACAGCGGAATAAAACCTTAGTATGTTCATTTGTAATCTGAAAAATAAGGTTCATTTCAAAACCACAACAAACCCAAGAACATTAGGATCATTTATATGTTTTGAACTAGCTATCAAGAAGAAATAAACACCAAACCATAACATACAAACTACCGTTTGTGGAGCTGCAGAAAAACGATTTTCAGTGAAGATGATGAGGTTGTTGAACATCCAAAACACCAAGGAAAGGTGTCCTCAAGAATCCATACCCACAAGCATCAAGCAAAGACCATGCTTGCTAGGATTTGCACACCAAAACTCAAAGAACAAGCTGCTGGAACACTTCCAGCCGAGAATCCATCATGAAAATGGAGAGAACTTGTTCTTTTCTTCTTGCATGTGTGAGAGAGAATAAGAGGTAGAGAGTGTGTCAAGTTCTTGGAGAATGGTTAATTGAAAAACACAAAAGGACCCCTCCCCATAAGGGGGCGGCAGAAAGTCCACAACATAGGGGGTTTTCCCCCCAAAACCAATCTCCAATTTTGATAAACTAGTTGTTTTTATTAGTTATATAATTAACCTTTTAATTATATAACTCATACACACTTTTATTATTTGATGTTATTTAACTAAATTAAACAACATTACAAATAAGATCCGTAAACAAAATATCCTTATAAGTTGTTCAATCTCATATGCAACTTATTGAGAAAACCCATTTTCTAAATTGTGTAATTATTTAATTGCATGACCATATCATCAATTAAATATTAATCGGTGTTTGCTAAGCTTGTTATTGGGTATGACTCTAAATCAATATTTCAGATTCATTGAGCTTGGATCTTAGGATTCATCTCATTCAATCTAGAAATCAAAATTAAGATGGGTGGATGTGTGTGAATCAAAGAACAAAGAGATGGATAGTAAAAATGTTACGATTTCATTGATATTAATAAACAATTTACAATGAGAATCATATATTTCTGATGAAATCAAACCCCCCGAAGGAGAGGAATTCTCCTTGGGTGGTGATTCGTACCATGAGAAAGACACACATTAAAGCCACACTTGCAAAAATGCACTAGTGGGACTATTTATACTAATATTACATCATGACCTAATTTTAACTTTTCTTGTGGTCTTGATGTTGACTTGGTCTTGATGTTGACTTTGTCTTGTATTTGTTTTCTTCTGATTATCAATTTGGTCTTTGAACTCATACAATGAGATCTTTAGTAGCTTGTGATTATGAATGGTGAAGTCGCTGGATCGGTTGACATTCGAGCATGTTCTTGACGGATGGGAAAAAGAAAAAACCAAGAGACAAAGAGGAGAACGAACAATAATAGAATGGTTTCATTGATAAAGTCAATATGATTAGAAGCTCGATAAACAGAAAAATCATGACTCTTGGCAAGGGAGATCGAGCGTGATCTCCCCTCTCATCAGGTAGCACCTAGGCCCAGGGCACACTCTCAAAACCTTACCTCTCTACACAATAAAACTGGTATTTATAGGCCTCAACCCATATTAGATGCGACTAGGCCCATTCGTACGATTGGGTCATGCGTATGGTTCAATTATACGACTAGACCATACTTATGGTTCAATCTTACGAATCGCCCAATAACATCTCTTAGTCGCATGACTGGTCCATTAGCATGGCTCAGTCGTACGACTGAGTCTCATTCGCATATGCTCCTGCGAATGACTCAGTTTCATGTGTTTACAACATATCAAGTGTATTACATTAAGCCTAGGTTGTTCGTCAAGCGGCGGACACGCTATATATGACATATATGCTCCAAGAAATTTCCCCTTGGACGTTGCTTGCAAATAGTAGATAAGACCATTTACAATATTTAGTCAATCTTTGCTCTGGTTTGCAATAGAATCAAATAGAAAACCATATTAGCCAACGTTGCTAATCCGTCCGGTTGCTACAGTATCCTGAAAATGAATTTAGGCACAATAGCTTTCAGCAGAACACCATCATAGCAGCAAGATTCCCCATATGACTGCTTTTTCTAGATAATGACATGAATAGTTTTCCATTGCTTCAATCTTCACACAGGCTAACCTGATTAACATTAACACCTACAGAAATTCACCCTCAAATTCAGCATATCCCAATATATAAACATTGTGCTCTCCTAGCATCTTCATACGGTGTATTGCGCAAAAAGTAGAAGGTTCCAATCCATAACTGACAATCTCAAACAAATAAGCATGCATTCAGATTCATCATCAAAAACAGCTCACATTATCACTTTCTAATTGCGTCTTCAATTTCTCTATACATGGATTCCCCCTAAGAATCAGAATCCTCTCTGTGCGGCTAAATATAACTTGATTGGCCCATAAATACTCAGATGCTTCTGACTACACCACAAAATTAGCACCGACTGCTGATATCTTCTCTTCTCTCTTTTGTGTTCTAACTACATTCACCGATTGTTAGATCATTCTAGCAATAACCTTGCTCTGATACCAATTGTGAAGTCGCTGGATTGGTTGACATCCGAGCGTGTTCTTAACAGAGGACAAAATAAAAAACCAAAAGACAAACAAGAGAACAAACAATAATAGAATGGTTTCATTGATAAACCTAATGATTACAAGCTCGTTAAACAGAAGAATCACGACTCTTGGCAAGGGGAGATCGAGCATGATCTCCCCTCTCATCCGGTAGCACCTAGGCCCTAGGCACACTCTTAAAACCTTACCTCTCTACCCAATGAAATTCGTATTTATAGGCCATAGCCATATCTGATGCGACTGGGCCCATTCGTACGATTGGGCCATGCGTATGGTTCAATCGTACGACTGGACCATACTTATGGTTTAGTCTTACGAATGGCCCAATAGCATCTCTCAGTCACACGACTGGTCCATTAGCATGGCTCAGTCGTACGACTGAGTCTCATTTGCATATGCTCTTGCGAATGACTCAGTTTTATGTGTTTACAACATATTAGGTGTATTACATTAAGCCTAGACTATTCGTCAAACGACGGACACACTATATATGACAATATATGCTCCAATATTTGGTAAGCTTCAGTTTATTTCATTGTTGAACGCCAACAGCTTGTAAGTGATTTATAATTTATTTAACAATTTCCTTAGTCTAGAAAATATATGTAAAACTAATATATGAGCTATCATCAATCTGTAATAGTAGCTAGCTTATGGTAATAACATACCATCCTCAACGTATTCTTATATCAATCTTTATTTGGGAAAACCTTGATAGCACATAAAGACATTCTTTATATTTATACTATTTTAGTTGTGAATGAAATTTTAAAAGATTATTGGATAATTTATACTATTTACGAGGATTAAATTATATATTAAAACACTAAGAATGCATTTAATTGGTGAATGTTGTTTAGTCGGACAACTTGTATAAAGATGACACTAATGAGGCAAAAAAGGAAACTTTCTTTTGTGAACAAATGGATAAGGTTCTTAGATTGGCTGCCAAAGATATAATTATTGGCGTCGATTGATTTTTCATACCAATCATGCATGTTAAACACTATTATGTTACGGTATTCAATCCAAAAAATGCAACCATTAAAGTTCCTGACAACTTAACAGTAGGTGTTGATTTAAATCTTAAATATCCAAAGAAACCACAAATAATGGTACGCATTTTGCTCTATTTTAGATACTTTATATATATGTAAGGCCCCGCTCGCGGGACGCTCATAGCTGGTTGATCATTGCACATAAAAACATATAACTTACATTAACCATTACTAAAACATTACAGCAGAATAATTTAAAACAATTTCATATCATTATAATTGCTTTTGCAAAATAATACATCGTTGACAGATTATAAAATATAACTCGTTGCATTACATCACAAAAATATTATCGTTATACAAAATGGATGTCATCCAAAATAAGTCAAGTAGCCGCCCGTGTCATCCTCAACAATCTATTACCTGCCAACTGAAAACACATAAAAGTCAGTGTTGCTGAGTGAGTTCTACTTTTAAAATAAAATATACTTTACTTTTGTTCAAACAGTTCATTACTTTCATACGTGATCAAGCATCATACATACACATACATAATAACATTATTATCTTGATCATCATTCGTTAACTTTTGTTCATTCATCATCATGCGTCATTGTTATCATTCATTATCTTCCTTTCCGTACCATACGTACATTCATCATTTACTTATTTTCCCTCTAGACCAATGCCATGTGCTATACCCCCATCGTCATGCATAAAGCGGGTACTGGCTGAGGTCTACAAATAGGCCCCATACATTGTGCCCGGTGGCCTGACCATAGTACCGGGGTAAGCGACAAGGGTCCCATACATATGGCCAATCACAAAGATCATACCCCTAGTGTGCATCATTCTAGGGTAGCTAACCGATACACTGTTGAGCTAACACCCTTCATTGGGTGTGAACCTCCATACAAGGTTTGCAAGACTTTCTTTACTTTCCATTCATTAATGCATGCATTCTTTCATTCATTACATTCCTTTTTTCATTATCTTCCACTTTACATTACATAATACTTTCCATTTACTTTCATAACCATACCACATAAAGCCACGAAAATAAACGTACATAATAAGGTATATAAACATAACATAACCATACATAAGCATAACATCATCATACACATCATACATGACATAACATGCATCACCCATCACATCAGACATCATAAAGTCAACTTACATCACCCCAGGAACATCCCAAGTCAAAGCCTAGACTTTACATTTTTCCCAAAATTTCAGAATATTTTCTAACGCATAGGCACATGAGCACTATGCAAGCGCATGGCCTTCTGGGTGCATGGGGAACACTTAGGCGCATAGGAACTTTTGGGGGCATGGAACTATTTAGATGCATGGCCTAACACTAAGTCATTCTTGGCAAATTCTAGGCGCATGGACACTATAAATGCGCATGAGTGCCTAGGTGCATGGGCTATTCAAGCGCATGGGTACTATTTGGGCACATAAACTTTGGGCGCATCGAACCGCACTTAGGTAGTTTCTAATCAGTAGGCGCATTGATCAATCTAGGCTCATAGGCAACAAACATAAACTAAAATCATCATAATTCAGTCCCAATCATCATACCAACATGTTCTAAGCTTATTATTACATTCTAAGCAACAAAACATGAACATAACATCATCAATACACCCAAACTCATAACCCACCCACATACTCACATACACATACATACGGGTGCAACACCCACTTACATAAAAACATACATACATGCATTTCCAGCCCCAAAATCAGTTAAAACATGTAAAAAGGAGAGGGTTCTAGAACACACCTTTGACAACCTTTAAGTATGAATTCTTCAAACTCATTTGCAAATGAGTTCAAACACCTAGAAACCTACCAAAACACACACCCGAACAAACATAAGCATAAAACCAAAGCATAGACTGGCCAACAATGACTTAAAAACCAAGAATTCTTACGTTAGATCCGAATTCTTCTTATTCATCTCTTCAAACCAGAGTGCTTTGCTCTTCTTTTTTCTCTCTCTAGAAGATTCGAATGCAAAAAGTTGAAAAGTAACATGGCATGGTAGCCATATTGCTTTTGTACAAAATTATATTATATTTTGTACTTTGCACACTTTTAACCCTTCTATTTGGGTTTTCTTGCATTTCTTTTCTTTTGCTGCATTTTTATTCTTTCTTTCACGTCTTTAAAAATATTGGGGTTTTACAATATATATATATATATACACACACACACACACATATATATATATATATGAGAGTTCAAATGAGAACTCCGGTTTTTGCGAGAACTCTAGGAACCAATCACAGCCATTCAATTTAATCTCCTTCTATTTAAGTGAAAAGGTTATTTTGGTCATTTACTCGGTCCTATTCTTCCCTATAAATATTACTGATTTTGATCATATATTCTTTCATAAGAGATGTTGATACATATGTCCCTAGTTTATGATCTTAATGTAAATGTTTGTCATGTCTTACACATATGTAATGAATGAGTTGAATGAGATATAATATGTGGTTGATGTTTATAATGTTTAATGTTTCATTGTATTATTGTGCAATAAAGTATAATGAACTTACTATATAGATTTAAGGTTGTTGTGCATAGTTCTTAGTCAATAATGATTGAGAAATGTGTTGAAAGTTAGTCGTATGAGTCTTCATGAGAATGGAAAAGGCTAAATGACCATATGCATGAATACCTCATGCTAATGGACTAGTTGCATGACTAAACCAGGAGATTGGATCAGTCGCACGATTGAGACATAAGATTGACTTAGTCGCACGACTAAACCTTCAGTCGTGTGTATGGATCAATCGCATGATTCAGTCGCACGAGGGAACCATGCTAATGGTTCAGTCGCACGATTGAACCATGCTAATGGTTTAGTCGTACCATTCGAAACCCATAACCAATAAATACCACTTAATTAGTGGAAAAACGTAATTTTTAAGAGACTTTTGACACATACTCGTACCCTAGCCGTCCAGAGCGTCTAGAAAGCCTGTTCCAAGTTCATAGTTCACATATGATCTTGTTCTACTGGTTCTTAACGTTTCTTTAATCGTTAGATTGACCGGGATTGCATTCTCACTGATTAGATCGCCATCAAATAGGATTCCGTACTATTTGATCTGATTTCACGTATTATCAGTTAGTACTATTTACGTACACAATCCTCTAACAAGTGGTATTAAAGCCTTGGGTCTTGATTTTGTGTGTGATTCGATTAGTTTTGGTGTAAAAATCATGGTTTTCATTCAAAGGAGTCACCTTTTGAGTAAAATAGTGTTTTCGACATCTCCAGGTCTCAAAGTTTACATTTTCTAGCATACGGCAGATTAGGGTTCTTGAAAAATTGTGTTTTTGTGTCAAAGTGTTAAAAACCTTCGATTTTGTAAAAACAGTAGCCTTCAGTCGCACGATTGGCCCAATCGCATGACTGAACTCAATCACAAACCCCATTCGCACGATTGAACTCAGTCCCTCACTCATTCATATGAGTGAACCACCCCATTTGCTTGTCTCCAATCGCACACTCCATACGTACGACTGAATCCAATCACACGATTGAATTCATTTTCACACTTTAGTCGCATACTTCATCCGCACGACTGAACAACTCCAGTCATTTGAGTCCATTCGTCCATTTCAATCGCACGGCTGAATCCAATCACACGATTATATTGATTCGCACTCATCATTAGCACAAGTGATCCAATCGACTAGTCCATTCACAAAAGTGAGCCAGTCTAGTTTTATAGTTCAATGTTTAAAGAAATGGAAGATCAGTTCTCTGCTTTTACTGCCGGAAGGGACTCTCACATCCAGAACCTTCTGCTTCTGGAAAATGAAATCGGGAATCACAATAAACCACCTAAACTTATAACGTTAGATGATTACCCACAATGGAAACAGAGCTTTGAGGTCTATCTAAATGGAGTTGATCCAAATCTTTAGGAATCCATTGAAACAGGTTATAGTATGCCAGTCGGTGCTGATGGTGTTAAGCTCACTTTGGGAGGTATGACTGACATCCAAAAATCTAAGTACATTGCTGAAAAAAAGGTGTATGCCCTGTTCACTCAGTCGATACCAAAATATATATTTCATCAGTTCTCTGAGAACAAACATGTGAAAAGGTCATAGGAGGCTTTGGAGAAAAGATATGATAGGAATGTAATGTTAAAAGCATTAAAGGCAAAGGCTCTTAAGAAGGAGTTTGATAACTTCACCTCAATAGGGAAAAAAAGCTTGGACGATATTATTGACAAATTCTACCATCTGATGAGTGAGCTGCATACTCATGGGGTAACAACGTTTATGGAAGATAAAGTGTCAAGCTTTGCTCATGGTTTGCCAAAAAAATGGGACTGGTTTGTGTCTAATCTGAGACAGAACAATATATTTGCAAAATTAGACATAAATGACTTCATCCTGAAATTAAGGGAGGAGGAACTGAGGATGAAGTACAGGTCACAGAAAGGATCCTACGACCAGAATCCGTCACTTTATAACTCACCTCCCACTCCAACTAGTTCAGGAGCACCACTTCAAACTGCCTTTGTCTCTAGTTCAACAACTCCTTCCCAAACCACTTCTTCATTACCAGAAACGTCAAGGTCATCCACTACCCAATATATAGTGCTTGAAGTCAACACTACAAAGTTGAAGACCGAGAATCTCAGTAATATCACTGTGGAAATAGCAAAGGAGCACATGGATGTCCTAGTAGCTGTTGTCCATTCCTATGATGGTCTAGTTGTATGGAAGATTGGAAATTTCCATCTTGTAGATGAAGGTTACGAGTAGTTGGATGAAAATGAACTAGAGAGAATGGATATAATATGGGCTTTGGCTAGTGCTGTCAGAAGGGCGAAAAAGTTTGTGAAAAGGACAGGACAGAACCTGGTAGCCACAAATGACACAACCTTTGTTTTGACAAAACCAAAGTTATCTGCTTTAATTGTGGTTAAAAGGGGCATTTTAAACGTGAATGTGTAAAACCAAGAAAACAGGTAACGAAAATCCGTTCTCAACCTTCAACCATCACGACAAAGATAGGAGTGGAACTACCTCGTCAAGCAAAGAGACAAAGGCCTTGACTGCTCAAGGTGATAAAGGACAGGATTGGACCTTCAGTTTTGTATCTCCGGGTGAATCAAACATTACATGTGTTGAAGGATTGGATGATGGCTCTGCGAGTGAAGGTGAAATCACAGTTGAACAAGTAATGTCAAAAATGAAGAAGATGTGAATGTGGTAAATCACCTTGATTGAAGAAGAACTCAGAATGACATGTTCAAAAACTCCAACATTCGAAGAGTCTAATTCTACATTGATGGCATATTCAACTGATTCTTCACAGGTAAGTACGAAAGACCAACTTTTAGAAAAACATGCTTGTATTTAATGTAACAAATTTAGAGAAAGCATTGATTTAAAATTTTCTTGGTTATTAGACCACAATGATAGCTTAGTAAATGATTTACAACTGTGCACATAAGCTAATCGTATTTTAAAAAAAATGATTGCAGTTATAAAGAAAAAATAGAACTTTTAGGTAAACAACTAAGGGAAACTGAGGTTGTTGCTTTTAATCAAGCTAATGATACAAAGTTTTATTTAAAATCTTTGCAAGAAAGAAAGAAAGAAAAATTAGTTTTAGAATTCAAAGTCAATTCTTTAAAACAAAAACTACATAGCTGAACCAGTTCTTCTCACATAGTTCAACACTTAGTGAAAGAATGAAATAATGGGGAAGGTTTGGGTTACAAAGTAGTTCTACCACCACATGAGATCCTGTTAAATACAAAATGTAGACCTGTAAATAACAACCCAGTAAATGATCACGTGGTGTCCACTCCTTTGCTTAGTGATCCTGATTCCACGGGTAAACCAGTGAACTCTATCACTAAATAGAAGGAGTCTACTGTGGAATCAAAAGGAAAGATGCCTATTGTTAATTTGGATGAAAATTTTGAAAAGGTTAATGTAAAGTCAGGTTCACAGATTTCTTCTTCTAAACCCAAAATGAGTAAACCAGTTAACCAAACCAGTGTTACATGTTAAAGTCCAAATAAACTAAAGGTTAAAGATGTTAAAAATGTTCAAACAAATAATTTTGTTAAAGAAGCATAAACATCTAAACGAGAAGTGACTAAACCTAACCAGACTCGTGTTGCACCTGTATCACACTCAACCCCACATAAAAAGTTTCCCTAACATGTAAAAGGTAGATCATGCTACAGTTATGGAAAGAGAGGACATATTTCTTCTAATTGTCCTTATTATCAGACTCCCAAAAAGAAAATTGAGTTTTATGATACTAAACCAAGTTCTTCGAAAAGAAGTTCTATTACTCCACTAAAAGGAATTAACGAATCTAAAGTTCAAACTGTAAGCCAATCGTCTATTTATCACAAACAGGACTTACACAAAACTAGCTTATGGAAAGAAAAATCAAGTCCATTGTCTGATAATGAGAACAATAAGAAGAATGATATGACCTCACCCTCAAATGGACAATGGGTTGAGTTTATGATGTGTGATTCCACTGGGTCACCCAAGCTTGTCAAGGCTTGGGTCCCAAACCTAAACTGATCATTTCCTCTGAATGTGCAGGGTGTCCGTTATAGTGCTATCACAAATACATGGATTGTTGATAGTGGGGCGTCTAGGCACATGACAGGGAACTTGTCTCTCCTTTTAAATGTCGAACAAGTTAAAGGGGGACATGTATCATTTGCTGGAAATAAAGGAGGATACATCACCACTCAAGGCGAAGTGGGAAACTAGAAAGTAAAGTTTTGTAAGGTCAACTACGTTCAACAACTACTGAATAACTTGCTTTTAGTATCCCAGATATGTGACAAAGGATTCAAAGTTGTTTTTGACAACAAGAAGTGCTACGTATTGAAGAAGGATTACCTTATCCCGAAGGACCAAATCTTAATGGCAGCTTCACGATATAATGACTTGGATCTATCAAAGGCCTCTACAACAAATCATAAAGTTCAATGATTCTTGTCAAAGATAACAAAGAGGTACTCAATCTCCTGGCATAGGAGAATAGGACACATAAATCCACTGAAGATGAATCATCTAATCCATAATGATTTAGTGAATGGAGTAAATGTCAAAAATTTTCAACTTCCGGATTTTTGTGTAGCATGTAAGAAAGGTAAATAGACCAAGAAGTCTCACAAGGCAAAGAAAGTAAATTCCATTGACCTACCTCTCAAACTTCTACACATGGATCTATTTGGTCCTGTCAGCACCAAGAGCATCACTGGTGATTTGTACTGTTATGTAGTCACTGATGACTACTCAAGATTCTCTTGGGTGATGTTTCTGAAATCCAAATCAGAGACAGTCTAATCATTGAAATAGCTGGTAACTTGGAATCACTCTACAAGCTGAAAGTGAGACAGATTCAATCAGACAACGGCATGGAGTTCAGGAACCAGTGGATGGAGGCGATCTGCAAAGAGAAAGGAATTATACACCAGTTTACATCTGCCTACAATCCACAAATGAATGGAGTTGCTGAACGAAAGAACAGGAGCTTGATAGAGACAGCAAGAACAATGCTAGCCGGCTCGAAACTGCCCATTCAATTTTGGAATGAGGCAGTTGCCAATGCATGTTACACCCTCAATCGAGTCTTGGTGGTCAAACGTCATGGTAAAACGTGTTATGAATTGCTCCATTAACGTAAACCTAATCTGGAGTGTCTCGAACCATTTGGCGCACCATGTACGCTGCCAAAGAAAACTCAGTGAGGGAAGTTTAGTGAGAAGGCTGATGAAGGGATCTTTCTTGGATACAATATACCGAACGAGAGAGTTTATAACAACTCAACGGGTCAGGTAGAGTTGTGGTGCAACATTGATGTTCAAAGATACACCATCCCACCTGCTGGAAAGGGATCTTCATTCTTCTTCGACTATGATGGATTCTTTAAGTCCTTCAACATACCTGTCTCCCTTCCTGGTGATGAGTTATCAACCAGAATAATGTATAATGTCTTAAACACACCGTCACTAGACTCGACAATATTAGTTCCACAAGGTGAATCTTCTAGTCATTTAGGGGAAGCACTTGATGTAAGCGACTCTTCCTCTGACGATGAAGAAGTTAAGAATGAATAGGTGGATCAGGAGGAACAGTTTCCTGCTATTGAATGTACACAAGCATGAGATGTTGATGCTTCTGACACTTCAGAACCTCACACTCCAATGGCTACAGATACTGAACCGAGAATTCAAAATCTGGATAAGGAAGTAGTTGTTCCCACCATTCCCGGATCTCGACTAAATGTATATCATCCTCTGAACAACGTCATAGGGGATGTATAATCTGGAGTAAAGACACGAAATCAGCTATACACAGCTGATTATGCCTCGGTAATGGAAAAGGGATACCTTTATGATGGAGCATAATGATAAGGCATGGGTTAGTACCATGCAAGAAGAACTCCTTCAATTCAAGAAGCTAGGAATATGGACACTAGTGGATAGACCAAAAGTGCTAAGGTAATTGGAACCAAATGGGTCTTGAAGTGCAAGAAAGATGACCAGGGGGTCATAATCAGAAACAAGGCTAGACTTGTAATTCAAGGATTTAGACAAGTCGAAGGCATTGACTACAATGAAGTGTTTGCACCTATGGCTAGAATGGAAGCAATACGTATCTTCCTAGCCTATGCATCTTACATGAACACTAAAGTTTATCAACTAGATGTCAAAAGTGCATTCCTTCATGGCAGAATTCGTGAGACAGTGTATGTTAGTCAACCTGATGGATTTGAGGATCCCTATCAACATCAACAGGATGTCAGTTCTTTGCTAGACGGTTAGTCACCTGGCAGTGTAAGAAGCAAACCTTCGTTGCCCTCTCAACATGTGAAGCTGAATACATTGTTGCTGCATGTTGCTATTCACAAATCATTTATATTCAAGAGCAAATGCGCGACTATGGTTTGCAATTTTCTAACACTCCTATCTATGTTGATAATTTTGTTGCTATAGCCATAACAAAAAATCCAGTCCAACATCCTAAAACTAAACACATTGGTATTAAGTATCACTTTATACGTGACTGTTTTGAAAAGCAATTAATCGATGTCGTTAAATTAAATATGTATTTTCAACGCGCCGACCTCTACACAAAAGGATTTGATAAAATGAGGTTTTTATATCTATTAGAGGTTAATGGCGTGAAAAAGAAAAGTGATGTGATTTCAGAGGAAGAAAATGCCTAGTCCAACATTCTTTATTTTTATTTTATTTTCCTGTTTATTAAAATCCAAAAACACAAAAATATTTTGGTTTTTATAATTTTAGGGGGAGAAATAGGTTAGATTAGTATTAAATTAGCTGCTTTATATAATTACTTAAAAAAACGAGGGAGAAGGACAGATTAGCTAAAAGGAATGTAATCAAATCTGTGATATTGATTCAACGTTTATGGAAAATGATAGTACATACGAAACAAATTGTTTGGGACTTCAAAAGAATTTAATTGATTAAGATGCAAAATTCAAAGTATAAGTCTAAAAAGTCTAATCAAAATAAAAGGAAAAATGATAGTAAAACTAGTATGCTACCAAGGTAACATAGAGAAATTAGACCTAGAGGCTGCTAGTTCATTATATGATGTGTCGGTAGATTCAACACAGTAGATGAGTAGACCTCATTGGTGGATTAGAATTCAAACTAAGTTCTTCAACTTGTTGTGGGTTTCCATCTTATCCCTGGTTAACACAATCAACGCAATTCCAATAAGGGGTGAAGAGCAAAATAAACACCACAAATGTGGGCGGACGACCATAAAAAATGAGCAAAGCACATGGAAAAATGCAAAATGCAATCAAGATAATAACTTATGTTGTTGGTGGGTTATGTGCAAAAAGAAGATAAATGCTCTAACAAGATGATAGGTTGTGTGCCTCTCTATTGAACGGTTGCACTGACCTGAGGATAAGCACAACCTAAATATTCTAGAATTCATGTTGTTTGCGCCTCTCTGTTGTGCGATGGCACTGACCTGAGGCTTGGCATCTCTTTGAAAGCTCTTAGAATAGTTTCTTCTTGAAATGTACCCATAGACCACTCAAAAAAATCTTCTGTGGAACGTTGATTACCATATAAGCGCGGGATCCACAAATGTTTGTTGAAATAATTAAACCTTAACTCATCACTAATGTGTGTCAAAAATCTGTGTACGGATTTAAAAGGACAAATATACTGACAATCATCATAAGCTGTAGTTCTTGAAAGTCAAAATCATTGTGTGCATCTTGTAACTCTAGTATGATTTCCTAAAACTGCTATTGACTGTGGGTCAAAACAAGAATCTTGCATCAAAACAGTTTATTAAAGTGTCCCAAATGATTCTGATATACCTATATGATTCCATAATGAATTGTACTAGCAATGATAACATAGAATTGAAGTTGTGCTGCCCTTGAACTAAAATCTATTAGAAGTACTCTAATAGGTTAAATCCATCTCCAATCAAAATAATACAAAAAAAACTATCTTGTTTTGTTTTTTTAAAATTCGAATTGTTTTATTTATGTTGATACATATGTACCTAGTTTAGGAGCTTAATGTAAATGTTTGTCATGTCTTACACATATGTAATGAATGAGTTGAAACAAATACAATATGTGATTGATGCTTATAATGTTTAATGTTTCATTGTTTACTGTGTGATAAAGTATATTGAACTAACTATATAGGTTTGAGGTTATTGTGCATAGCTCTTAGTCAAAAATGATTGAGAAGCGTGTTCAAACTTAATTGTATGAAATCTTCATGCGAATGGACCATGCTAATGGACCATACGCATGAATACTTCATGCTAATGGAGTAGTCGCACGACTGAACCAGGAGACTGGACCAGTCACACGATTGAGATATAAGATTGACTCAGTCGCACGACTGAACCTTCAGTCGTGCGTATGAATCAATCGCATGATTCAGTTGCACGACTGAACCATGCTAATGGTTTAGTCGTACGATTGAAAAACCCTAACCTATAAATACCACCTAATTCGTGGAAAAACAAAACTCTTGAAGACTTTTGAACACATACTCATACCCTAGCCATCTAGAGACTCCAGAAAGTTTGTTCCAAATTCATAGTTCGCAGCTGATCTTTTTCTAATCGTTCTTAGTGTCTCTTTAATCGTTAGATTGATTGGGGTTGCATTCTCACCGATTGGATCACCAATCAAATAGGATTCCGCACTATTTGGTCCTAACAAGTGGTATCAAAGCCTTGGCTCTTGATTTTGCATGTGATTTGATTAGTTTCGGTGTAAAAATCATGTTTTTCATTCAAAAGAGCCACCTTTTTTGAGTAAAACAGTGTTTTCGACATCTCCAGGTCTCAAAGTTTACGTTTTCCGGCATACGGCAGATTAGCGTTCTTGAAAAATCTTGTTTTTGCGTAAAAGTGTCAAAAACCTTTGATATTGCAAAAACAACAGCCTTCAGTCGCACGATTGGCTCAATTGCATGACTGAACTCAATTCCACACCCCATTCGCACAATTGAACTTAGTCACTTACTCATTCGTATGACTAAACAACTCCATTCGCTTGTCTCCAATCGCACACTCCATACGTACGACTGAATTCAATCGCATGATTGAATCCGTTCGCACCTTTCATTCACATGACTGAATCATCCGCATTGGTCATCCACATTTTTCCAATCGCACGGCTGAATCATTAGCATTAGTCATCCACATTTGTCCAATCGCACGATTGAGTCATTCGCCTCTGTCCATTCGCACAAGTTTAAAGTTCAAAAGTTCAAAGTTTAAAGAGATGGAAGATCAATATTCTACGTTTACTACCGGAAGGGATTCTCGTATCCAGAACCTTTTGCTTCTGGAAAATGAAATTAGGAATCACAATAAACCACCTAAACTTATAACATTAGATGATTACCCATAATGGAAACAACGGTTCGAGATCTATTTAAATGGAGTTGATCCCAATCTCTGGGAATCAATTGAGACAGGTTATAGTATGCCAGTCGGGGCTGATGGTGTTAAGTTAACATTAGGAGGTATGACTGATAGCCACAAAGCGAAGTACAATGCCGAAAAGAAGGTGTATGCCTTGTTGACCCAGGTGATACCAAAAGATATTTTTCATCAGTTTTCTAAGAACAAACAGGCTAAGAAGTTATGGGAGGCCTTGGAGAAATGATATGATGAGAATGCAACGTTAAAAACAATAAAGGCAAACACTCTCAGAAAGGAGTTTGATAATTTCTCTTCAATGGGAAAGAAAGCTTGGACGACATAATTGACTGATTCTTCCATCTGGTGAGTGAGCTGCACACTTATGGGGTTACAACGTCTATGGAAGACAAAGTGTCAAGCTTTGCTGATGGTTTGCCAGAGAAGTGGGACTCGTTTGTGTCTAACTTGAGCCAGAACAATATACTGGCAAAATTAGACATAAACGACTTCATCTTGAAATTGAGAGAGGAGGAACTGAGGATGAAGTACAGGTCACAAAAAGGATCCTATGACTAGAATCCTTCACTGTATAACTCATCTCCCAACCCAACCAGTTCAGGAGCACCACTTCAAACTGCCTTTGTGTCTAGTTCAGCAGCCCCTTCCCAAACCACCACTTCAGGACCAGAAACGTCAGGGTTATCCTCTACCAATATATAGTGCCTGAAGCCAACACTACAAAGTTGAAGACCGAAAATCTCGGTAATATCACGGTGGAAATAGAAAAGGAGCACATGGAACTCCTAGCAGCTGTTGTTCATTCCTATGATGGTCTAGTTGCAGGGAAGATCGAAAATTGCCATCTTGCAGATGAAGATTACGAGCAGGTGTATGAGAATGAACTAGAGAGAATGGATATAATGTGGGCTTTGGCTAGTGATGTGAGACGGGCAAAAAAGTTTGTGAAAAAGATAGGACAGAACTTGGTAGCCACAAAAGACAAAACCTTTGGTTTCGACAAGACCAAAGTTACCTGTTTTAATTGTGGTGAAAAGGGGCATTTCAAACGTGAATGTGTAAAGCCCAAGAAAACAGGTAACGGAAATCCATTCTCAACCTTCAACCATCAAGGTAAGGACAGGAGTGGACCTACCTTGTCAAACAAATAGACAAAGGCCTTGACTACTCAAGGGGACGAAGGACAGGACTGGACCTTCAGTTTTGTGTCTCCGGGTTAATCGAATATTGCCTGTGTCGAGGGATTTGATAACGGCTCTGCAAGTGAAGGTGAAATTGCAGTTGAACTAGTGATGTCAGATAATAAAGAAACTGTGAATGTGGTCAATCACCTGATTGAAGAAGATCTTAGAACGAAAAGTTCAGAATCTCCAGCATCCGAAGAGTCAAACTCTGCATTGATGGCTGATTCAACAGATTCTTCACAGGTAAGTACCAAAGATCAACTCTTTGAAAATTTTGCTTGTAATGAATGTAATAAATTTAGAGAAAGCATTGATCTTAAGTTTGCTAAGTTATTAGACCACAATGATAGCTTAGTAAATGATTTATAACTGTGCACCGAAGCAAATCATATTTTAAAACAAAATGAGCCCAATTATAAAGAGAAAATAGAACTTTTAAATAAACAACTAAGGAAACCGAGGTTATTGCTTTTAATCAAGCCAATGATATAAAGTTCTATTTAAACTCCCTGGAAGAAACTAAGAAAGAAAAAGCAGTTTTCGAAGTCGACGTCAACTCATTAAAACAAAAACTGCACAGTTGGATCAGTTCTTCTCACATAGTTCAACACTTAGTTAAAGAACGAAATTACGGAGATGGATTGGGTTACAAAGTGGTTCCACCACCACATGAGATCATGTTAAATACTAAATGTAGACTAATAAATAACGATCCAATTAAGGATCATGTGGTGTCCACTCCTCTAGTTAGTGATCCGGATTCCACGGGTAAACCAGTGAATCTATCACTAAAAAAAAGGAGGCTACTTTGAAATCTAAAGGTAAGATGCCTATTGTGAATTTGGATGAACAATTTGAAATGGTTAATGCAAAGTCAGGTTCAAACATGTCTATTTCTGAACCCAAAACGTACAAACCAGTTAACCAACCATGTGCTCCACGTCACAGTCCAAATAAACAAAAGCCTAAAGATGTTAAAAACGTTCAAACAATGAATTTTGTTAAAGAAGAAAAAACATCTAAACAAGAAGTGTCCAAACCTAACCACACTAAAGTTACACCTCTCTCACCAAAACTCCCTGGAAGAAACTAAGAAAGAAAAAGCAGTTTTAGAAGTCGAAGTCAACTCACTAAAACAAAAACTGGACAGTTGGACCAATTCTTCTCACATAGTTCAACACTTAGTGAAAGAACAAAATAACGGAGAGGGGTTGGGTTACAAAGTGGTTCCACCACCACATGAGATCATGTTAAATACTAAATGTAGACTAGTAAATAACAATCCAATTAAGGATCATGTGGTGTCCACTCCTCTAGTTAGTGATCCGGATTCCACAGGTAAACCAGTGAATTCTGTCACTAAACAAAAGGAGTGTAGTTTGAAATCTAAAGGTAAGATGCCTATTGTGAATTTGGATGAACAATTTGAACAGGTTAATGTAAAGTTATGTTCAAACATGTTTATTTCTGAACCCAAAACATATAAACCAGTTAACCAACCACGTGCTCCACGTCACAGTCCAAATAAAAAAAAGGCTAAAGATGTTAAAAACATTCAAACAATGAATTTTGTTAAAGAAGCAAGAACATCTAAACAAGAAGTGTCCAAACCCAACCAGACTAAAGTTACACTTGTATCACACACTTCCCCACAGAAACAATTCCATCAACATGTAGAAGGGAGATCTTGCTACAATTGTGGATAGAAAGGACATATTGCATCTAATTGTCCTTATTATCAGAATCCCAGTCAGAAAATTGAACTTTACGATAATATACAAAGTTCTTTGAAAAGGAGGTCTATTATTCCACCACAAAGAATTAATGAACCTAAAGTTCAAACTGTAAGCCACTCGTCTGTATCACAAATAGTCCTTACATAAAACTGGTTTATGGAAAGAAAAGTCAAGTCAACTATCTGATAATGAGAACAAGAAGAAGAATGATATGAACTCACCCTCAAATGGACAGTGGCTTGAGTTTATGATGTGTGATTCCTCTAGGTCACCCAAGCCAGTTAAGGCTTGGGTTCTAAATCTAAACTGATAATTTCCTCTGAATGTGTAGGGTGTCTGTTACAGTACTATCACAAATACTTGGATTGTTGATAGTGGGGCATCTAGGAACATGACCGGGAACCTGTCTCTATATTCAAATGCCAAACAAGTTAAAGGGAGACATGTCTCATTTGCTGGAAATAAAGGAGGATACATCACCGCTCAAGGCGAATTGGGAAACCAGAAAGTAAAGTGTGATAAGGTCAACTATGTTCAAAAATTGTAAAACAACTTGCTTTCAGTATCTCAGATATGTGACAAAGGATTCAAAGTTGCTTTTGACAACAAGAAGTGCTATCTATTTCAAAAGGATTACGTTATCCCGGAGGATCAAATCTTAATGTTAGATTTAAGATATAATGACTTATATGTCTTGGATTTGTCAAAAGCATCCATAGCCAATCATCAAGTTCAATGCTTCTTGTCAAAGGCAACAGAGAAAGACTCGATCTCCTGGCATAGGAGAATAGGACGCATAAATCCACGGAAGATGAATCATTTGATCCAGAATGACTTAGTGAATGGAGTGAATGTTGAAAGGATTGAGATCTACTTTGATCAATTAGATTAAGATTTCCAGCGGGATAGAACAAGAATTAGACGAAATTTAAGCAAGAATAATATGAATATTCAATCAAACAGTGACGGTTATAGAGAGAGACAATTTTCTGCAAAGAGAATATTTTCATTCACGCACAAGCTTTGGCTACAAAGAAATTAGGTCAACATTCCTTTTATAAGTGAATGTGACATCAGCTGACGTCACTTGATAGTGACAGCTAACTGATTTATACAAACAACTAAAAGTTGACTAAACTACTGAAGATGTCCATAACAACTGAGGACACCTTCACAAAAAGCTAAGTACAAGCTAAAATTACAACTACTGAAGTTGTAACATCTAAAGTGTAAGAACTTCAGATGTTTTACATAAAATAAAACAACTGATTACAAACTACTGAAAAGTAAACCATCACAACTACTGAAAAGAACTACTTTAGCTGTTATGACAACTTCTGAGAACATGGTCTTCACACTTTGTCTTCAGCAGTTGTCTTCGGACTTTGTCTTCAGTTGTTGTCTTCAGACTTTGTCTTCAGACTTTGTCTTCAGACTTTGTCTTCAGACTTTGTCTTCAGACTTTGTTTTCAGACTTTGTTTTCAACAGTTGTCTTCAGACTTTGTCTTCAGCTGTTGTAGACCACTTCAGTTGTTATGATGTCTGTAGGACTTAAAGGTTTTTCTGATCTGGCTCATTAGTTCTTTTGGTCCAAGAAAATCCCCCTGAACCAATGCAGCCAAAACCTTTAAGATTATTGAAGTCCCACTTATTGGCAGAAACATTTTCTGGATCAGCTCAGAAATCACCAAATTAAGCTCAGTCCAGGGAAGAGGTTTGAGAAAGCTTGATTGGCAAAGGATGAATGGGAACTGTGTCTTAAGGAATTGGACATAGAGTTGTTACCCCATCCATGAGACCTACTTCCCAACGATGAGTCTGTAAGACTCTCTAACATAGGCCTCAAGGAATACAACTTGTTCTTCCATTGTGAGTTCTTCAGCTTCACTTTCAAAGAAGAACTTAGGCCCATAGTACTCTGATAAGTATTTAACATTCTTTCTATTCTTTAGCTCCACAGTAGTTATTTCTCTGTATGCAAACTCATCAGGATGAGTACCTTCAAGTAATAACTGGAGCTCATTTCTTCTTATTTCTTCAAGCTTCTTATAGATCAACCCCTTCTTCACCATTTTGTTTTCTAGTAAAGTTTGTGGAGTCATATTAGACTTGTAAGCTCTCTTGAAGTCTTCAATGATTTCCCAGGGTGACACTACAATGGCCAGCATTATCACAGCATCTACAGTCTTCTTTACTTGGCCATTGTATCGACTTGGAATATTCTATTTATGAATTCTGTCACTTACTCTAGGGTCAGGCCAAATTCTCACTCTCTCTTTTTGATATTGAAATGTGAATCTGAGAGCATACAACCTCTGAGCATGTTTCTTCATAGCTTGTATGGATGAAGACTTAGGAAACTCTTTATCAACCATCCTTAACAGCTGCTCATCATGTTGTTTGTGATGTTCTTCTTCTTCAAGTTTGACTTTTACCATTTGCCTTTGAATGTCAAGTGTGATTGTTGTTGGTTGACTCCTGGGCACATGCATCTTTGTTTTAAGAACAACAGAGATCGGTAGACTATCATCCTCATCATCTTCTTCTTCTTCTTCCATCCTCAACACCCTTCTCTTCCTCTTGGGTGCATCATTGGTAATGGTTTGAGTAGGTTTCTTGGGTGAAGGAGTTGGTTTTGAGGGTTGTGAAGTTGGTTGTTTTGGTGTGGGAGATTGTATAGGCTGCTCTAGCATCTTGGTTGTGAGTGAGGCTTTGGATAACTTTGCCATATCAGACCTTTTCCCAGCACCAGCTTCATCAAGAGCTTCTATGATCAATCCTTTGTTGAATAATTCAGAAGAATAGATTCTGGTGGTTATCTCCAAAATACTATCTTTGGACCATGATTTCACTTCAATGATTGATCTTCCCAAATGCTTTGATATGAATCTTATCATAGCTTCCAGCCTTTCCCTTTCTTTCTCACTACAACTTGCCCATCTATTATCAATCTCTTGAATCTCTAGCCTTCTAATTTTAGAGTCATGTTTGGCTGTGTCAAAACCTTGTCTGAAGAGTTGATCAATGATCTTATCCATAGATCTGCTATGTTGCTCATCAGCTTCTTTGATCAGTTCTTCTAACTTTTTCTCAGCTTCAGTCTGTTCAGCACTCTTCTTTCTCTTGTATGTGATCATCTCCTTTTCTTTCTTCTCTTTTTCTTCTTCCTCTTTAACTCTCTTTCTTTTGTTTGCTTTCACTGACTTAGACTCCCCCTTTTTGGTTGCATTGGGTTCAGGGGTTTGAATGTCAGAAAGTCTCTTAGAAACAACATCATCAACTAAGGTTTGAAAATTTGAGGAAAGCCTCTCATCAATGGCTTGATGCACAATGTTAGTGATGATGGAAGTGATGAGAGGTAAGGAGGATTGAAAGGCAGCAACCATTTGCTCAGAGGGGTTCTATCCCTGAGAAATGGTGCTTGAATCAGAGGCTGGTGGCACAGTTTATGGGAGTGGCTCAGTGTTTGGGAGACCTTCAGAAGAAGATGCCATCTGTGGGTGAATTTGGGCAGATGGACTTGATTCTTGTGACAATTTGGCAAGCAGTTCTTGTAGTCTGCATACCTCAGCCTCGAGAATGGTGTTGTGGGCTAGAACATCAAAGAAAAAGCCTAGGTCATCATCAGTCTTTGCTGAATCATCTGACCTCCTGATTAAATCAGGATGAACATGTGCTGAGTGTAGATCAGTATTCATATGTGCCCCTATTTCTTGGAACTGGGGACTTCCTACCTCAGGATTATGTCCTTCATTGGTAGTTGCCTCTGGTGACGTCTTAGAGATGATACCACCTTCATCCTGTTCATGTGCTGAAACAGGAAAAGAGGCAGCCTCACCAGATGTTCGAATCTCCTCCTCTACATAGGGAGATTGAACTCTGTAATCCATGTGCTATGGGTTATCAGCCATATTATAATCCTCTCCCTGAACTGTTGAGGTTTTCCCAGCGGTAATAGGTTTATGGGGAATGGTAGAGGAATGTAGTTGAGTCAGCACTTGTGCAATAACCACTGTTGGGCTTGTATGGGTGGCTTTAGTGGGAGATAAGTGTGAAGAAGATTGCACCTGGGGTGAATGGTGCTCTTCAATGGGAATCTTCTCAAGTGAGAGAGATTCCAGTAATGTGGTTTCCCTATTTTGATTGCATCAGGATCTGTTGAGAGGATACCTAAGCGGGGTTTTAGTTGGTAGAGTCTTGGAAACTACAGGGGATTACTACAGTAGTTTCATTCCTGCCTTTGTGTTGCAGGGGCATCATCAGGGGACTCAACTCCCTGAGTAGCCTTTTTTGTTTGTTTGGATTGTGGTTTGGAAGGAACTTTGGATCTGGAGGATGAGGCTGTGGGTTTCCACTGCTTAGGTTTTAGCAGTTTGGTAGTCTCTTGAGTGTGGGTCAGAGTTGTGCCTGGAGTATACCTCAGGCAAAACTACCACAGCAGGGACTCCAAGGCCAATAGGGCAATCAAATTTTAATTGATTCATGATTATGGCCATAAGAAACCATAGATATAATATCCATCTGTTAGCCACAAGTTCATTGCCAGATCTTTTAATTCCAAAAATATAACTTCAGAAAAATTTAAGCTTTGGCGTTCAAGGAGAGAATACAATATGCTGCCACCTGGATTACATTTGATCCCATGAAGAGGATTTGGGGGCAAGGCAGACATGATCATATGAAAGATTAGGCGTTCAGCATCATGGAAGTGCTTCTTCAGAATGGTAGTAGCATTTAGGTCGCCCTCATACCATGGGATGAATGATAGATCAGTGGTGCTCTTCGGGTATTCGGTGACAAAGGTGGCATCATTCAGATCTAGGGTTTGACGAATGACTGGAGAGTGATCGCGACATCAATTCTCACCAGTATGGACAGTGACATTTGTCCAGATTGGCGAAGGGTATAGGGATAGATGGTTGGATTCAGAAGAAAAGCAGTTTGATACGAGGAATAAACCATCAGATCAATGGCAACATCAAATTAGTCCAAAAGGCCGATTTTGTGAGGTAGGCAACAAAGTTGTGTCGTGGTTTGATTTGCATGGTCGCCATTAATGGAAGATGAAAGTTCTGAAAACGATTATGAATTTTGAATTTAGGGTTAGGTATTTATAGGTTATGAAACGGCTTAAAGAAAATAACTAAAAGTTTTGGTGTTAGTCATCAGTTGTTAGAAAACGACTGAAGACATGGTTTTAACTTTCAGATGTTGTAAACAAATGAAGACTTGGTATTAGTCATCAGTAGTTTGAAACTACTCAAGACTTGGTTTTGGCTTCAGTTATTTTGAAATGAAACAGCAGTTGTTTGAAACAATTGAAGAGTAAAATTTCTCATCGGCTGTTGTCGTCAATTCACAGATCTCAGTTGTTTCATTGACCTTAACACTTACTAAGCAAACTATCTAATTTTTAGATGTTTCATTGGTCATCAGTACTTATCTGTTAGAATAGACATCAGTAGTTGTAACCACATCAGTAGTTGTAACCACATCAATAGTTGTAACTACATCAGTACTTTTCAACAAATAAAGTACTTTAGTACTTTTAAGTAATTTAGTCTTTAGTAGTTACGAAAACTACCGAAGAAAAAATAACTTATCAGTACTTATTTTTGACAGCTGTATACTAATGCTCATCGGTACTTGTGAACTGAGATCATTAGTAGTTGTCAAATCATTCTAGCTGTAGCATACCAAGCCTTAGCACTAGGTTTTGGAAAGTTGCACTGTCCAAAGGCTTAGTAAATATATCTGCAAGCTCATCAGCACTAGGAACAAACTTTGGATCAATCAGACCTTTTTCATAACAATCCCTGATAAAATGATGTCTGATGTCAATATGTTTGGTCGTAGAATGCTGGACAGGATTTTTTACAATACATAGAGCTGAAGCACTGTCCATCAGTAAATGAGTCTTAGTCGTTGTAATGTCATAATCCAGTAATTGATTCTGAAGCTAGAGTACTAGAGATGTACAACTTGCAACAGCATGTACTCTGCTTCAGCAGTGGATGTAGCACTGAAGTTTGTTTCTTACTCTGCCAAGAAACTAAACAATTGCCTAGAAATTGACATCCACCAGAGGTGATTTTCTGGTTAATTTACACCCTGCATAGTCACTATCAGAGAAAGCAACTAATTTGCAAAAGTGCCCAGTAGAATACCAAAGTCCTAGAGATTGAGTTCCTTGCAAGTATCTAAAGTTCCTTTTGACTGCAATCATATGGGATACTTTAGGTGCAGCCTAAAATCTAGCATAGACACAAGTTGCAAACATAATGTCTGGTCTAGAAGCTGTAAGGTACATCAAGGAACCAATCATACATCTGTAAAGAGTTTCATCAACTGCTTTACCTTTCTGATCAGCATCCAGTTGTGTGGTGTTGCACATGGGAGTAGAACAGGGCTTGCAATTTTGTAAATCAAACTTTTTCAACAGATCCTTTGTATATTTTGACTTATGAATGAAAGTTCCATCAGCCATTTGTTTGATTTGCAAACCCAGAAAGAACTGTAATTCTCCCATGGTACTCATTTCAAACTTTTGTTGCATAAACTTAGTAAAGGCATCACACAACTGTGGATCAGAGGATGCAAAAATAATATCATCTACATAAATTTGAACAAGGAGCTTATGCATGCCTACTTTCTTAATGAAGAAAGTTTTATCTATGGAGCCTCTAGTGAAATTGTTTTGAAGAAGAAAGTTAGACAGTCTTTCATACCAGGCTCTAGGAGCTTGTTTTAACCCATAAAGAGCCTTATCAAGCTTATACACCCAATCTAGATGTTTATGATCTTCAAAACCTGGTGTTGACACACATAAACTTCTTCTTTTATTTTACCATATAAGATGCACTTTTGACATCCATTTGAAAAACTTTAAGATTATGGAAAGCAACATAAGCTAAGAACAATCTGATTGCCTCCAGTCTGGCTACAGGGGCAAAGGTTTCATCATAATCAATACCTTCTTCTTGTGAAAACCCTTGTACAACCAGTCTGGCCTTGTTCTTGACAATTTGACCTTTTTCATCAGTTTTATTCCTAAACACCCATTTAGTGCCTATTGCACACTTACCTTGGGGTAGAGGAACCAGTTCCACACTTGCTGCTTTTGAAACTGAAGAAGCTCAAGTTGCATGGCTTTACCCATCCATTGTCTCTTAATGCAATATGATAGTCTTTGGCTCTTGCTGATGATAAAGAGAGCATAAAAGCAGAAATTGGACAATTGACTTCTAGTTGAAACACCAGGATTGATGTCACCAATGATCTGAGACATGGGGTGATTCTTCAGTTCTTGGTACTCAATAAGATCTGTGCAAGTGTTTGTAGGAGATTCAACAGCAACAATGTTGATCCAGACTCTTGAAACCTAGAATGAGATGGCAATTCAAATGAAGTAAAGGATTCAGAGATCTCATCAGCATTTGTTGTGGATGGAACTGCTGAAAATACAGGAACATCAAGTTTAGTAGACTCAGGCAGGTGATCACTAAACCTTGCATTTGTACCACCAGATGGATGACTAGTTGCAGGAGATGATGGATTCACAGAATCTACAACAGCTAGAGACTGATAAGGAACATATTGCAGTATGTCCAAATCAAACAACTCCACAGGGTTTTATGGAATTTTGTCCTTTGGAGATTCATTAAACTTTACATGCAAGGTTTCTTTAACTATCTTTGTTCTGCAATTAAAAACTCTGTATGCCTTGCAAGTAGATGAATACCCAACAAAGTACCCTGCATCCACCTTTGACTCAAACTTCTGAAGTGGATTCTTGGTGTTAAGAATGTAACAGGGACACCCAAATGCTCTAAAAAAGGAAATCAAAGGGGCCAAATGATGTAACACTTCATAAGGAGTCTTCATCAACCTCTGATTCACTAACACTCTATTTTGCACATAGCAAGCTGTGTTGACAGCTTCAGCCCAAAAGGTTAGTGGCAAACCAGAATCAGCCAACATTGACCTTGCGACTTTAATAGGGTCCTGTTCTTTCTCTCCACCACTCCATTTTGTTTAGGAGTTCTTGGAATGCTATACTGCCTCTTGATTCCCTTACATAAATAGAATTCATCAAGTGTGTGGTTTCTAAATTCTGTGCCATTATCACTCCTCACACACTTGACTGGAAAGGAGTACTGCTTTTCCATATACAACACAAAGTAGATGATGATTTGACCAGCCTCATCTTTTGAATGTAAGAAGAAGGTCCATACAAATCTGGAATTATCATCCACAATTACGAGATAGTATTTTTTGTTTGCCATGCTCATCACTCTTACTAGACCAAAAAGATCCATATGCAGTAATTGCAAGCAGCCAGTGGACTTTGGTTCTTCTATTGGAGGGAATGATACTTTGTGTTGCTTTCCTTTTAAACAAGCAGAACAGTCGTCATCACATTTGAACTCCTTTAATGGCAGACCTCGCACTAAACCATGATGGATAAGCTGGTTCATGTTTATAAGATTCACATGATAAAGCCTTCTGTGCCATAGTTCAGATTCCTAAGGAGAGGCCTTAGAGAATAGACATGGATGGCCTTTTAGATCAATTTTCTTTGATAAGTCTAAGGCATATACTCTTCCAATCCTGTTGGCCTTCAGGAGAATATATACATCCAATATCTTGTCAATCATTCTCAAAACATTGAAAGATAGAATCCAGCAGTTCTGGCTGGTGAAAAGTGCAACATGCCCTTTATCACACATTTGACTGACACTCAATAAGTTGTACTTGAGATTCTCCACATGGTTAACATCATCAAATCTTATCTCACCATTTGACACAAAGCCTTTGCCGATGATGTAACCCTTAGCATCATTACCAAAAGATACAAATCCCTTCTTTCTTTGAGAGTAGTCATGAAGAAGAGAACTGCTCCCTGTCATATGCATAGATCCTGCACTATCCACATACCAGATGCTTCTATGGCATGCTGAAGAACCCTATATTTGTCACAAGAAATTAGTTAGCTTTTGAGACCCAAACCATTTTGGTTTTGGGTCTGTTCTCATTAACAGATTTTATACTAACTGATTTATCATGATTAACAGCCTTTGAAGGTGGAGATGGTGCTAAAAAGGATTCCTTTGATTTTGGCTTAATTTTCCTTTTCGGTGGTTTAATCATAGGTACATCTATTTGGTTAACTCTCCCCAACAGATGTTGAACCATCATAACAAGTTGTGTCTGATTGGTTGTTAAAGCCTTCAGTTTAGCATACACATCAATACTTGTTTTTTATTGGTTCCTGTGACTCACCGTGTCCTCTTTTTTGAAAGACACAGACTTAGTCTGGTGTTTTGATATTCCATGAGGAATACTTTCAGCTGTTTTATGATAAACCCCTTCCTTCTTTTTAGATTTTTGTAAGAACTTTGGGTTATCAGTTTGAGATGTTTGTGGTACAAACTTGGTTTCAAATTCATCTTTCATTTTATTAATTTTCTTTCTAATGATTTTATCTTTGTTGAATTCGGAACCCTTTTTGTACCAACATTCATCAGTGAGATGATTGAATAGACCACATATTTCACATTGTTTTTTCTTCATCTTCTGTTGTTCAACTGCTGAAGAAGATGAAACTACTGAAGGTGTGTTCTTCAGTACTTTCTTCCTCTCAGTACTTATGTTAAGTACTAAAGGATTTGTAACAACTGAAGTTTTGTTCTTCAGAAGTTTTCTATCAATACTTTTGGATTTCCTGATAGACTCTTCCGTAGTTGTCAAACCATGTTTGTTTTCATTTAGTTTGAAATGCTCTTCAGGTGTTGTTACTTGACCTTTAGTACTTTGAATACTTTGTGAGACAACACCTGAAGTGCTTAGTTTTTCTTTGATCATGTGTTTATCAGCAGTGAGACCATCAGCAGATTGATTAGCTGAGGTACTAATATTGACTTCATCCTCTGATTTGGATTATCACTTGAGGATGAGACATATGATGATGTGGTTGGGGAATTGTTTTCACCTTCAGATTTTACTTCAATCTTGGGAGTAAAATCTGTAGGAGGTATAGTGTGATTATACCCAATCCCAAACTTCACATTTGAAGCTGTTTGCTTGCTGAGAAGCATTTCAAACCCCTTGCAGTATGTTACCCAGCGTTCATACTCTACTTGAGTAGCTGCAAGTGTTTCTTTGAGATTCTTATGATTCTCTAAAATGACCTCTACCTTTTCCTTTTCATCAGTTATTTGGCATTTTAATTTGTAAATCTCATCATCTTTTTCATTTAAGACAGACTTAAACTCAGCTCTTCTTTTGGAAATCACTTTCTCTAGGTCAAGATTTTGATTAATTAAAGCTACATTTGCTTCTCTAATTGAGACAAAAGCAGCTATGCATGACTCAGAACACAACTTGGCCTTAGCCTCAGAAGATACCTGTGGTACCTATGATGATGAAGCATTTGAGCATGAACCATCAGTAGACTCCAGGGCCATAAGAGCAAGATTTCCAAAAGGATTTTCACCACCATGTTGACCAGCACCAGAAAACAATTGTTTAGGATAACCAGAAAGATCATCTGGTAAGCTACTCCAGTCAACAACTCCAGGTGTGAAAAAGCTTTGATGTGATTGAGATTGAGATTGTTGATTTGATTGAGATGGTTGAGGCTCAGGTAGGGCATGCGGTTGTTGAGCTATGGGTACTGGAACCTGACTGGACTGAGACATGTAAAAACAAGGATAAGGATATGGCATTGGACCTTGAGGGACAAAATATGCAGGAGATGATTAAATTTGTGAATGATGATCAGAACTGGTAGAATGTTGCCCTTTGTTTTGTGAGCTATTGCATGGAAAGGTCACAAAGGGTTCAGAAGAGTTAGATCCAGATGATCTACACTCTTTTACAAAATGTCTAAGTCTATGGCACTTGTGACACCTTAACTTGCTCTCTTGTCAAAACCAACTTTGGTTTTTCCAGAGAGACCAGGAAATTTTCTACCAGTCCTTTTGTAAAATTTTTGAGATCTGATATTGATTAATGCCATTTGGCTCAAAATATCCATCTCTTCCAGATCATCATCAGTAATTCCTTTCAAATCATCCATCAAAAAGCACAAATTATCGCTACTACACCCTGAATTACTATCAACACCAACAAAAGCAGGATCTCCACTGTTTGAAGAGAAATCTATATGCTCATCATAAGAACTTTCTGATGCAGCATATTCTGACTCATGACCAACCAGAGCAGTATTCCCTGGTACAAAATCATCAGTGAGCTTCCCAGATGAAGTCAATTTCCTTTTCTGTTCTATCTCTCTTTCAAATGTTAACAGTTTCACATGAAGTTGGGTGAGAGATAGATTGTCTAAATTTGCACTGGAGCGTAGGAAAATAGTATATGTGTCCCATCTCTCAGGCAGGGATCTGAGGAATCTATTGTTCATCTGACTATTTGTATATTCATGTTTAACCATTTTCAGCTTAGATATCAAACAGGAAAATCACTCAAACTGTTGAGTCAGTGACTCACCCTTTCTATGAGAGAATGTCTCATATTGCTGGGCAAGGATCTCTCTATTGTTTGCAAAGACCTCATCAGTTCCTCCAAATTGTTCTTTCAGAGCAACCCAGAGGTCATGAGCAGTTTCATGATGCATAAGTCCAGAATAGATTTCATTAGGCAGTGCCATGGCCCGAATTCCATGGGCTTTAACATCAATTTCAAATAGTTTCAGATCTTCATCTGAGTATTGCTCTTTCTTCTTCGGAACCATCTCATTGGTTTCCGGATTACTCACCATAGGCTTATATGGTCCATGAACCACAGATTTCCAACAACCTAAACTGTTAACAGACAGGTGATGGAGCATTCAGCGTTGCCATATGTTATACTCACTCCTAACAAGCATCGGAGGCTTTGTTGAGGAGCCAGTAGTGTGAGGATCATTGATTGATGTAGCCATTTTCACCGATTCAAATAGGTTCAATGAAATTTTAACAAATCTAGCTCAAAAACTCAACAACTCAGTTTGAAACAAGACGAATCTCAAATTAATTCACCGGAAGCAACAGAAAATCAAACTCTATAACCAATTCTTGCAAATTTGCTAATTCGATCAAACTCAGATATCAAAAGAGCAGCTTCAATGATCAATTGTTAAATCGATCAATGATTAATCCAGCTCTGAACCATTTGAAAGGATCGGGATCTAGTTTGATCAATTAGATTAAGATTTGCAGCGGAATAGAACAAGAATTATACGAAATTTAAGCAAGAATAATATGAATATTCAATCAAACAGTGACGGTTATAGAGAGAGGCAATTTCCTGCAAAGAGAATATTTTCATTCACGCACAAGCTTCGGCTACAAAGAAATTAGGTCAACATTCCTTTTATAAAGGAATGTGACATCAGCTGACGTCACTTGATAGTGACAGCTAACTAATTTATACAAACAACGGAAAGTAGACTAAACTACTGAAGATGTCCACAACAACTGAGGACACCTTCACAAAAAGCTAAGTACAAGTTAAATTACAACTACTGAAGTTGTAACATCTGAAGTGTAAGAACTTTAGATGTTTTACATAAAATAAAACTACTGATTACAAATTACTGAAAAGTAAACCATCATAACTACGGAAAAGAACTACTTCAGCTGTTGCGACAACTTCTGAGAACTTGGTCTTCAGACTTTGTCTTCAGCAGTTGTCTTCAGACTTTGTCTTTAGCTGTTGTCTTCAGACTTTGTCTTCAGACTTTGTCTTCAGCTGTTGTCTTGAGACTTTGTCTTCAGACTTTGTCTTCAGACTTTCTCTTCAGACTTTGTCTTCAGACTTTGACTTCAGCTGTTGTCTTCAGACTTTGTCTTCAGCAGTTGTCTTCAGACTTTGTCTTCAGCTGTTGTAGACCACTTCAGTTGTTATGATGTCTGTGGGACTTAGAGGTTTTTATTATCTGGCTCATTGGTTCTTTTGGTCCAACAAATGTCAAGAACTTACAACTTTTGGATTTTTGTGTTGCATGTAAGAAAGGTAAACAGACCAAGAAGTCTCACAAGGCAAAGAAAGTAAATTCAATTGACTTGCCTCTCGAACTCCTACATATGGATCTATTCGCTCCTGTTAGTACCAAAAGCATCGCTGGTGATTTATACTATTATGTAGTTACCGATGATTACTCAAGATTCTCTTCGGTGATTACATTGGAATCTCTCTACAAGCTAAAAGTGAGATGGATTTGCTCAGACAATGCAACGGAGTTCAAGAACCAGTGGATGGAAGTTTTCTGCAAAGAGAAAGGAATTGTACACCAGTTCACATCTGCCTACACTCCATAAATGAACGGAGTTGCTGAACGAGAGAACAGGAGCTTGATAGAGATAGGGAGAACGATGCTAGCCGACACGAAACTATCCATCCAATTTTGGAACGAGGCAGTTGCCAATGCATGTTACACCCTCAATCAAGTCTTGGTGGTCAAACATCATGGTAAAATGTGTTATGAGTTACTCCAGTGACATAAACCTAATCTGGAGTACCTCGAACCATTTAGCGCACTATGTACATTGCTGAAGAAAAATAAGTTAGGGAAGTTCAATGAAAAAGCTGAAGTAGGGATCTTCCTAGGATAGAATATACCGGATAAGTGAGTTTATAACAACTCAACTGGTCAGGTAGAAGCGTGGTGCAACTTCGACGTTTAGAGATACACCACCCCCTGCTGGCAAGGGTCCTTTACTTTTCATCGATTGTGATGGATTTTTTAAGTCCTTTAATATCCCTATGTCCCCTACTGATGATGAGTTATCAACTAGAATGTTGGTTGATGTCTTAAATACACCGTCACCAGACTCGACAACATCAGTCCCACTAGGTGAATCATCTAGTTCCTTAGGGGAACACTTGATGTAACTGATTCCTCCTCTAATGATGATGAAGTGGAGACTGAATAGGTGGACCATGAGGAACAGGTTCCTGCTACTGCAAGTACACAAGCATCAGATGATGTCTCCAACACTTTGGAACCTCAAACTCCAACAACTGTAGATATTGACCTGGGAATTCAAAATCTAGATCAAGAAGTAGTTGTTCCCACCACTCCTGGATCACGACTAAATATATATCATCCTCTGGACAACGTCATAGGGGATGTACAATTGGGAGTACAGACAGGAAATCAGCTATACTTTGCCGATTATGCCTCTGTCATGGAAAAAGGCTATGTTCACGATGGTGCGTATCGATGTTTTGTGTGTCAATTTGAGCCAAAATATGTAAGTGAAGCCTTAAACGATAAGGCATGGTTGAGTGCCATGCAAAAAGAACTTCTCCTATTCAAGAAGTTAGGAGTTTGAACACTTGTGGATAGCCCAAAAGGTGCTAAGGTCATTGGCACTAAATGGGTCTTGAAATGCAAGAAAGATGACCAAGGGGTCACAATTCGAAACAAGGCTCGACCTGACGTTCAAGGTTTTAGACATGTCGAAGGAATCGGTTACAATGAATGGTTTGCACCTATGGCTAGAATGGAAGCAATCTGTATCTTCCTAGCCTATGCATCTTACATGAAGATCAAAGTTTATCAACTAGATGTCAAGAGCGCATTCCTTCATGGGGAAATTCATGAGATAGTGTATGTCAGTCAATCCGAAGGATTTGAGGATCCTTACCATTGGAACAGAGTTTACAAGCCGGATAAGGTTTTCTACGGGCTAAATCAAGCCCCGAGAACATGGTATGAGAAACTCTCAACTTATCTACTGAAACACGGTTTTCACAAAGGAGTTATTGACTGTACACTATTCATCAAAGAAAAGGATGGTGACTTACTGCTGGTACAGATTTATGTTGATAACATAATCTTAGGCTCCAAAAACAAAGAGTTATGTAAAGAATTTGAATCTATCGTGAAAGCAGAATTTGAGATGAGTGCAATGGGGGAGATGAAGTTCTTACTAGGATTACAGGTTGATCAGACACCAAAAGGAATCTTCCTACATTAGACTAAATATGTAGGGGACATTCTCAGTCGGTTTGACATGGAGAACGCTTCAACTGCTGGAACTCCACTTGCACGAACTACGATGTGGCACCCGATGAAAATAGTGATCTGGTTGATGCTACAATGTATAGAGGAAAGATCGGATCCCTTATGTATCTCACAACATCTCGACCTGATATCATGTACGCGACGTGTCTATGCTCTAGATATCAAGCCAAACTGAAAGTCAACCATCTCATAGGTGTTAAACAGATTTTCCGTTATCTAAAGGGTACTCCAACACTCAGGTTGTGGTATCCTCATGACCATGAGTTTGAGCTTACAACATATAGTGACTTGGATTATAGCGGTTGTAAAATGAATTACAAGTTAACATAAGCAGGATGTCAGTTCTTTGGTAGACGGTTAGTCACCTGGCAGTGTAAGAAGCAGACCTTCGTTGCCCTGTCAACATGTGAAGCTGAATACATTACTCCTGCATGTTGCTGTTCACAAATCATCTAGATTCAACAGCAAATACGTGACTACGGTTTTCAATTTTCTAAAACTCCTATCTATGTTGATAATTCTGCTGCTATAGCCATAACAAAAAATCCAGTCCAACATCCTAAAACTAAACACATTGGTATTAAGTATCACTTAATACGTGACTGTTTTGAAAAGCAATTAATCGATGTCGTTAAAATAAATACGGATTTTCAACGCGCCAACCTCTACACAAAAGCATTTGATAAACCGAGGTTTTTATATCTATTAGAGGTAATGACGTGAAAAAGAAAAGTGATGTGATTTCAGAGGTAGAAAATACCTAGTCCGACATTCTTTATTTTTATTTTATTTCCTATTTATAAAATCCAAAAACACAAAAATATATTCGTTTTTAGAATTTTAGGGGGAGAATAGGTTAGATTAGTATTAAATTAGCTGCTTTATATAATTACTTAAAAAATGATGGAGAAGGACAAATTAGCTAAAAGGAATGTAATCAAATCTGTGATATTGATTTAGCGTTTATGGAAAATGATAGTACACACGGAACAGATTGTTTGGGACTTCAAAAGAGTTTAATGATTAAGATGCAAAATTCAAAGTATAAGTCTGAAAAGTCTAAGCAAAATAAAAGACAAATGATAGTAAAACTAGTATGCTACAAAGGTAATATAGAGAAAGTAGACTCGCAACTTCCCATCCAATTTTGGAATGAGGCAGTTGCCAATGCATGTTACACCCTCAATCGAGTCTTGGTGGTCAAATGTCATGGTAAAACATGTTATGAGTTGCTCCATCGACGTAAACCTAATCTAGATTATCTCGAACCATTTGGCCCACCATGTACGCTGCTGAAGGAAACTCAGTCAAGGAAGTTTAGTGAGAAGGCTGATGAAGGGATCTTTCTTGGATACAATATACCGAATGAGAGAGTTTATAACAACTCAACGAGCAAGGTATAGTTGTGGTGCAACATGGATGTTCAAAGATACACCAACCCACCTGCTAGAAAGGGATCTTCATTCTTCTTTGACTATGATGGATTCTTTTAAGTCCTTCAACATACCTATCTCCTTCCTGGTGATGAGTTATCAACCAGAATAATGAATAATGCCTTAAACACACCGTCACTAGACTCGACAACATCAGTTCCACAAGGTGAATCTTCTAGTCATTTAGGGGAGCACTTGATGTAAGCGACTCCTCCTCTAATGATGAAAAAATGGAGAATGAACAGGTGGATTATGAGGAACAGGTTCCTGCTATTGAAAGTACACAAGCATTAGATATTGATGCTTCTAACACTTTGGAACCTCACACTCCAATGGCTACAGATACCGAACCGATAATTCAAAATCTGGATCAGGAAGTAGTTGTTCCCACCACTCCCGGATCTCGACTAAATGTATATCATCCTCTGGACAACGTCATAGGGGATGCATAATCAGGAGTAAAGACACGAAATCAGCTATACACAGCTGATTATGCCTCGGTAATGGAAAAGGGATACCTTCATGATGGAGCATATCGATGTTTTCGGTCTCAATTTGAGCCAAAATATGTAAGTGAAGTCTTAAACGATGAGGCATGGGTTAGTGCCATGCAAGAAGAACTCCTTCAATTCAAGAAGCCAGGAATATGGACACTAGTGGACAGACCAAAAGGTGCTAAGGTAATTGGAACCAAATGGATCTTGAAGTGCAAGAAAGATGACCAAGGGGTCATAATCAAAAACAAGGCTTGACTTGTGGTTCAAGGATTTAGACAAGTCAAAGGCATTGACTACAATGAAGTGTTTGCACCTGTGGCTAGAATGGAAGCAATACGTATCTTCCTAGCCTATGCATCTTACATGAATACTATAGTTTCTCAACTAGATGTCAAAAGTGCATTCCTTCATGGTGAAATTCGTGAGATAGTGTATGTTAGTCAACCTGAAGGATTTGAGGATCCCTATCATCGGGACAGAGTTTACAAGCTTGATAAGGCTCTCTACGGGCTCCATCAAGCCCCAAGAGCATGGTATGAGAAGCTCCCAACTCATCTGGTGAAACACGGTTTTTGCAGGGGAGTTATTACCTGCACACTATTCATCAAAGAAAAGGATGGCGACTTACTGCTAGTACAGATTTATGTTGATGAGATAATCTTTGGTTCCAAAAACGAAGAGTTATGTAAAGAATTTGAATATATCATGAAAACAGAATTTGAGATAAGTGCAATGGGCGAGATGAAGTTTTTTCTAGGATTACAGGTAGATTGGACACCAAAAGGAGTCTTCCTGCATTAGACTAAATATGTATGGGACATCCTCAGTCGGTTTGACATGGAGAATGCTTAAGCTGCAGGAACTTCACTTGCCATAAACCACAATGTGGCACTCGACGAAAATGGTGATCTGGTTGATGTTATAATGTATAGAGAAATGATCGGTCCCTTATGTATCTCAGCGTCTCATCCTGATATCATGTATGCAACGTGTCTTTATTCCAGATATCAGGCAAAACCGAAAATAAACCATCTCATAGGTGTCAAAAGGATTTTCCGTTATCTGAAGGGTACTCCAACACTCGGGTTGTGGTATCCTCATGATGATGATTTTGAGCTGACAACGTATAGTGACTTGGATTATGGCGATTGCAAAATGATTTACAAGTCAACATCAGCAGGATGTCAGTTCTTTGGTAGACGGTTAGTCACCCGTTAATGTAAGAAGCAGACCTCCGTTGATCTATCAACATGTGAAGCTGAATACATTGCTGCTGCAAGTTGCTGTTCATAAATTATCTGGATTCAACAGTAAATGCGCGACTACGGTTTGCAATTTTATAACACTCCTATCTATGTTGATAATTCTGCTGCTATAGCCGTAAAAAAAATCCAGTCCAACATCCAAAAACTAAACACATCGGTATTAAGTATCACTTTGTATGTGACTGTTTTGAAAAGCACTTAATCGATGTGGTTAATATAAATACGAATTTTAAACGCATCGAACTCTACACAAAAGCATTTGATAAACCGAGGTTTCTATATTTATTAAAGGTTAATGGCGTGAAAAAGAAAAGTGACATCATATCAGAGGATGCAAATGCCTAGTCTGACATTTTCTAATTACTTTTTATATTTTTTTTATTTTCTTTTCCTGTTCATTGAAATTTCAAAAACACAAAAAGTATTTTCAATTTTAGAATTTTAGAGGGAGAATAGGTTAGATTAGTATTAAATTAATTGCTTTATTACTTAAAAATGAGGGAGAAGGATAGCTTAGCTAAAAGGAAAGTAATCAAATCTATGATACTGATTTAACTTCTATGGAAAATGATAGTACACAGAGAACAGATTGTTTGGGACTATAAAAGAGTTTAACCGATTAAGATGCAAAATTCTAAATATAAGTCTGAAAAGTCTAAGCAAAATAAGAGGAAAAATGATAGTAAAAGTAGTATGCTACCAAGGTAACATAGAGGAAGTAGATCTAGAGACTGCTAGTTTATTATATGAAGTGTTGGTAGATTCAACATAATAGATGAGTAGACCTCATTGGTGATTTCAATTGCAAACTAAGTTGTTCAACTTGCTGTGGGTTCCCATCTTATCCCTGGTTAACACAATCAACGCAGTTCCAATAAGGGGTGAAGAGCAAAATAAATGCCACAAATATGTGTGGACAACCATAAAATGAGCAAAGCACATGGAAAAATGCAAAAATCAATCAAGCTAATAACTTATGTTGTTAGTGCATTATATGCAAAAAGAAAAAAAATGCTCTAACAAGAAGATAGGTTGTGTGCCTCTCTGCTGTGTGGTGGCAATGACCTGAGGATAAGCATAACCTAAATATTCTAGAATTCATTGTAATTTGCGCCACTCTGTTGTGCGATGGCACTGACCTGAGGCTTGGCATGTCTTTGAAAGCTCCTAGAATAGTCTCTTCTTGAAATATACCCATAGACTGCTCAAAAATATTCTGAGGACGTTGATTACCATATAGGTGTGGGATTCATAAATGTTTGTTGAAATAATTAAACCATAAATCATCACCAATGTGTGTCAAAAATCTATGTATGCATTTAAGAGGACAAGCATACTGACAATCATCATGAGCTGTAGTTCTTGAAAGTGAAAATCATTGTATGCACCTTATAGCTCTAGTATGATTTCCTAAAATGCTATTGACTCTCCATCAAAACAAGAATCTAGCATCAAAATAGTTTATTAAAATATCCCAAGTGATTCTAATATACCTCTATGATTCCATATAATTTTACCAGAAATGATAAAACCAAATTGAAGGTGTGCTGTCCAGGAAGGAAAATCGATTAGAAGTACTCTAATAGGTTTAAATCCATCTCAAATCAAAAATACAAAAATATGTCTTAATTTTGTTTTTAATTTCTAGTTGTGTTATTTATTAAATTTTTAGTCATTTAGTAGGTAAAAGTCAGACTATGCATTTGATTTCAATCTGTGAATCACTTACCTAAAAGGGGTCACGTCTGAGGTGACCAATCGGGCTTTAAGTTAAAAGGATCATGCTTGAGATTATCATCGCTCGTAACATTTATCTATAGTTAAAAGGCTAAGTGTTTGAAATGTCATAAGGTCAAACTCATAAGTATGAGCCATTCGCACGACTCGACCATAAGTATGGACCAGTCGTACGATTGGATCATACGTATGAGCTCAATCGCACGACTGAACCAAACGAATGGACCAGAAGTACGATTGGACTATAAGCATGGGTCAATCCATACCATTGGATCACCATAATGAAAATCGCACGAATGGAGGTGACCGAATGAGTCAGTCGCACGACTGAAACCTAGTTATCCGACTGAGCCAGTCGCACAACTAGCCCCAGTCGCACGAATGAAGCGTGCAAATAGGTCCAGTCGCACGACTGAAAGTAAACCTAGTATAAATAGAGCAGAGTCGATCACTTTTGTCACCAACCCTAAATTGCACTCTATTCGTACGACTACGCCCAAACTCTGCCAAAATTTCATTTAAGCACTTTCCACATGTTCGTGTTGATTCTAACGATTATTACTTACATCTACAGGTTGTAACGCCCGGTTATTTTAAAAAAGAAATAAAGAATAATAAAGTGAAGGAAAAAGAAGGAAAAGAAATAAAACCCAAGTCTAGGGGTTAAAAGTGACAAAAAGGACAAAATCTTTGAAAAGTTGGTAAATAAAGGTGATGGCCGCCCATCACCCTCTCTTCACTCATAATCTTTGGTTTTTAGAGAGAGAAAGTAGCAAGAGCAGCAGAAGCTCTCGGGTTTGAAGAGAAACAATAAGAAAATTCAAATTCAATGCAAGAATTCATGCTTTTATGGCGTTCTTAACCGGTTATGTCCTCGGGTGTATGCTTATGTGTGTTTGTATGTGTTCGGGTATGTTTTTAGTGGGGTTTTAAACGGTTGAACTCAATTTCAAACAAGTTTGGAAGAAGCCATACTCAAGAGCTGCAAAGGTGAGTTCTAGGACCCCTCTTTTACACGTTTTTGATTGATTTTGGGGCTGGAACACATCTGAAAATCGTTTTCTTTGAAGTGTGTGTGATTGACCCGTTTGTGTATGTGTGTGTTTGTGTATGATTCGTTTAGGTCTTGCTTTTGAGCTTGTTTGTGCTTGAATGGTTTTGCGGTATGCATTCCTAGGGTTTAGGATGGTTGATTTGGGCTTTGAAGAGGTTTGGAGGAGCTTGGAGGTCAAAAATGGCAGATTGGGTTTGGGAGGAATCTGCATTCTGCACAGCTAGGGTTATGTGATTGAATGGCATGCCAGTCGTGCGACTGAACTCCACACGCATGCCAGTCGTGCGATTGAGGTTCAATAACATGTGAGACGTATGACTGGAGCCCATACGCATGCCAATCGTGCGACTGAGGGTCATTCGCATGGGGAGTCAAGTGACTGAGGCCCATACGCCTAGTTCCATCCACATTAGGTCCATTCGCATAAGTGGTCATCCGCATTAGTTCCATTCACATGGGACTCATCCGCATTGAGTTCATCCGCATTGGTCCATTCGCATGATGTTCAGTCGCCTGAAGGCCATGCGACTGAAGGGTGCTCAGACACCCAAGTAGGGCTGGTGTACCCGATGGAAATGTAGTTTATGTACTAACTTTTAGGGGAAAGTGCAAATGTAGTTGGTGATGTATAATTTTGTATGTTTATGCATGAGGTATGCTATGTATGATGATGCCCTGTATGACGATGTTATTGACTGTGTATGTTATGTTCCTTTTTATGATGTATGCTTATCTTTCCCGTGGCTTTACGTTGAATGTTAATGAGTGAAATGAAAGTATTATGTAATGTAAAGTGGAAGATAACAAAAAGAGGAACATGATGAATGAATGCATGCATTAATGAATGATGAAAGTAAAGAAAGTCTTGCAAGCCTTGTATGTCAGGACACACCATTGAAAGGTGTTAGCCCAACGGTGTGTGGGTTCGCGACCCCATGAGGATGCACATCGAGGTCTTTCTTTATGATTGACAATTTGTATAGAACCATTGTTGCATACCTTAGGTGCTATGACCAGAGGTGCGGAGCATCATTATAGAAGGTCTATGATAGGCCTAGATCCAGTACCAGGAAACAGAAAGGTATTGCACATGGCAATGGCACACCTATACTCTACCTTAGGTACTGTGGCCAGAGGTGCGGAGCATCGTTATAGAAGGTCTATGATAGGCCTAGGCCCAGTACTAGGAACAAAAGGGTAAAGTTTATGGTTTGATGGAAAGAAAAGATGTAATGATGAAAGAACATAAAAGTTAATTTCGTATGATGAATGAACAGAAGTTAACAAATGAATGATGAAGATAATAATGATATTATCTACGTGTACGTATGTTGTGTGATCGCGTACGAAAGTAAAGAACGGTTTTTAACGAAAGATAAAGTATGTTTTATTATAAAACTAGAACTCACTCAGCAACGCTAGCTTTTTATGTGTTTCTAGTTGGCAGGTAACGTTGCTGGGGATGGCACCGTGCGGCTACTCGGCTCTTTTGGATGGCATTCTTTTGATTAATGTTTTTGCATTGTAATGCGAACAAACAATATTTTGATTGAATGTTGTATTAACTTGAAAACGCATTTGTAATGATATGAAAAGTTATTTTTATGTTTTCGTTGTGATGTTTTATCAATGTTAAATGTAAAGTTATATGATTTATGTGCAATGATTTACTAGCTGTAAGCGTCCCAGGAATGGGGCCTTACATAGGTACTGTGCGAATATCCCGACCTAAACATTCCATTAAACCAAGCCCTAATTGATGGAATTTGTTCAAAATAAGAACCAAGCCTAAGTTGTCAAAATAAACCTTTAAAATGAACTAAACCGCGAACTTAAAGAGCATTAGATGTTATTTAGAGGGTTTGCGAGTCTAATGAGCCAATCCATAACTTCTAACATCAAGTTTAGCCCAATATTTGAATTTAAATGGAAAAAAAGAGAGTTATGCAAATAGACACGTTGATGAACTTCAATCGCACGACTGAACTGGGCGAATTACTCAATCGCACGACTGAGCTGGGAAAATGTCTAAATCGCATGAATGAACCATGCATCTGAGTTTAGTCACACAATTGGTTCAACCATATGGTATAGCATACGACTAAGCTCAGTCGCAGGCTCAATCGTACGACCGAGCTCAATCGCACGAGTAAGGCTCAGTCGCATTGTCCATTCGCACGACTAAACAGAATGTTTTCAAGATCATTAAAGTTCAAATGTCAATCACTTACCTAAATTCTAACGTTTATGTGTCTTGTGTTACAGCAACATGGCTAGTAGGTGGACGATGAGCACGAAACACAACATTTGGGCTCATCTTGACGTCACCTCGCGGAACGCTTCTGAGTTTGCGGGTATTATTATATTTCTTTGAGATCGAGGATCTTCAAGGCTATCTCGACACCGTGCACGCCATAAAGATCTATTCAGTAGGCTTTTTGGGAAAGAGCAGTTGTAGACAGGTCCTCTGAGCCACAGTGTATTCGGAGTACCATTTTTGGACAAGATATTGCGGTCAGCGAGGATGATATTAGGAGAGTTTTGGAGTTTGGAGGGGATGGAGACTGGCCGACTAGGCTACATCCCCTGACTGTGTGGGGATGTTTTCTAAGGATCAAGTACTGTGGGTACATAAATGTTAGTGTGCTCAACAACAGCAATATGTGCCCCCAGTTCAAGTACTTGGCGCATGTGATCCTCAAGTGCATTGCATCGAGGAAAGGGGGCTTTGACGAGCTTTCAGATCAAATCTAGAATGCATACGTTGCTTTGGTACTAAAACACCAGTTCAGGTTCTCACGGATGATCTTCACTTACTTGGTCGAGAATATAGAGGCCAAAGGCAAGGAAGGGTTCTGCATGTACCCTCGATTCCTTCAGATGATTATAGACTAGAAGCTTCCATTGATGCCAAAGGAGAGTGATGATGTTATGACCCTAGAGGTTATGGATGATACTACACTGGGCAGGATGAGGTGTACAGGGGAGTAGGTGAAACCCCCGGTCAGACGATTATTTGGGCATCTGGCCCGAGAGGATTATGTGGCACCCGCTAGGAGGAAGTGGCGTCATAACGACAGTGACTCATATTGTGAGCCTATTGTTCTACCAGCTGATGACGACGATGACGATGACAGTGTTAATGGTGGAGATACACGCCCCACTCCATCTAGGGCCACTGCCATTGATATACCATCTCCACCATCCACCCAGGGTGGAACTGTGACTACTGGATTCCACCTAGACTTCCATCCCGATGAGGACGAATAATCAGATGAGTAGCCCCTAGTACGGACGTTGGGAAGCTGGGTCGTGGCCAATGAGGGAGGGCTCAGGGTGGTTGGTGGACGCCAGGTTGAGTCTTGGGGTGACGATAATCATGTCACAGATCCGTCGTACACCCCGGACCAGCCCAGCAGCCAAAGGGTAGCTTCTATCTCTAAGGGCTCCAGGAAGAAGAGGATGGCTCACCATTATGGCAAAAAGGGTAAGAGGCCTATATTTACTTTGATCATATCTACCACCATTGCTATAGCCACCACCACTACCACAGCCACCACCACTGCCATAGCTACCACCACTATCACACCTTCTACCACCACCACTACAACTACCACTACCACTGCCACTCCTCCCACCATCACTACCATAGCCACCCCCTCACCACCCACTCACACTCTACCTCCCATATTCACCACATCCACCACTACCACCACCTTTCACCAAGCAGGTCCCTCAACCCACTCTACCTTCACCCCCGGACCCACTCTACCCTTCATTAGGGTAGAGGAACAACTAGCCAACCTAAACCAGATAGTGCTAAAGCTTCTAGCTACCGATGACCAAAGAGCTACATAGCTAAACCAGCTAATGGAGCTTAATGTTGCTCAAGCTATGCAGATTACTCAGCTTCAGTAGCAGAATGCACAATTGGTTAAAAGGATTGAGGATTTGGAGGCAAAGAATAAGAAGATCATGCTCAGACTGAAATGATCAAAAGATGAGCCTCTAAAGATCAGGGAAGGTGAAGGTGATGATGATGATGATGAGTTTGGTGAAGATGATGAAAGTGATGCTAAAGGGTCGACAAGTAGGAATAAAGGACATGATGAGGATGAAGAAGGTGATGGTACGGTATCAGCCTCTGCTCAAGGTCAAGAAAGGAGAACTAAGAGAGCACAAGATCAGGGAGCATCATTCTCAGCCCCTGCAGCTGAAGAACTAACGAATCAGGATAAAAGTAAAGATTAGATGTTTTGTATTTAGAAAACTTTTATACTTGATTCAAATATTATATTTATGTAATTAATGATAATCTATGTTTATATATCTTTAAATATCTAGATTAATTACTAATGATTGATGAGTTAAATATTTAAATCAAGCAGATAAAACGTCTCAGCAAGATGAATTTGATATTACTCCCCTTCAGAAAATAAAGTCTCATTCACAATGATTCTTGATTTGCAAGGGATTGTGCGAAGGTCAGTGAGCTACACTCCCGAAGAAGGAGAAATAATACACGACCTGACCGATGAGCAACTCACAGAGATGTTCAGACTTAATCATGACAAGCTCGTCAAAGATGCACCAAAGGTTGATATTATGAGTGATGATGAGCTAAACGACGTAGATGAAATAGAGATAGAGGATGTCACGCATGAACACTATCTAGAGTACACTAACCGAGAGGGCAATGTAATCCCCAACTTGGGTGACACTCTTAGCAGTGCTACATTCGACAAAATGGATGAGATGGAGAAAGAAACAGATAAGAGTGAAAGCCAATCCCAAGCCTCAGACGTTGATGTTGATATAAAGAAGGTTGAATGGGCAGCTTGTTTTGCTGAGATACGAGCCCAACACACAACTCAAAAGCAAAATGCCTACACCAAGATCTACAAGGTCAAGAAACATCTGAAGGTGTTTGGCAAGATTATTTTGTGGCTGTATTTTAAGGACCTAAATGTTTATGTTGTAAAGTGGGAGAAGGGAATAGAGTACTTCAAATATCCACATGATCTAAAGACTCTCCCAGGTTTTGAGCTCAACCAGCTGGCATGCTTAAATCTCCTATATGCTGATCCTAGAAAGATGCCGGGTTGGTTTGAGGATGCCATAAAGAAGGAATACCACACTAGATAGGTAACTTCAGATCTCAACAACTAAAGAGGTACATTTGTAGGTCTGAAGTGGATCCCATATCTGGAAAGCCAAAGTCGTGCTGAAGTGGAGTCCCCCGTGCATAATGTCGAAGATTCCCTTGCAGGAAATGCCTCAGGACTTCAATCCACACTACAAATGGTGGTATTACGATAGGAGAACAGGCAAAGCGGTCATAGTTCTAAATATAGAAGGAAAATGGAAATAATCCGGGTATTTGACCCAATGTGGCTTACAAACTTGTCTGCAGAAGTTGTCTACACATTGTACAAGTGGCCACTGTTCTATGACGCGCAAGATATTGTACAAGCCTACCAGTTCCAGAATGTTATAAGACTCTGCTTTGCAATTGAAATACATGTAGGAGTTACTAGAGAGGAGAAGTACAAGAGGTTTGACATGCTTATGAAGAATGTCAGACATTAATGTAAACTAGGTCCAAGGGGGAGTTTGTGGATACATATGTACCTAGTTTAGGAGCTTAATGTAAATATCTGTCATATCTTACATATATGTAATGAATGGGTTGAATGAAATACAATATGTGATTGATGCTCATAATGTTTAATGTTTCATTGTTTATTGTGTGATAAAGTATATTGAACTAACTATATATGTTTGAGGTTATTGTGCATAGTTCTTAGTCAAAAATGATTGAGAAACATGTTCAAACTTAATCGTATGAAGTATTTATGCAAATGGACCATGCTAATGGACCATACGCATGAATACTTCATGCTAATAGACCAATCGCATGACTGAACCAGGAGACTGGATCAGTCACACGATTGAGATATAAGATTGACTCAGTCGCACGACTGAACCTTCAGTCATGCGTATGAATCAATTGCATGATTCAGTCACACGACTAAACCATGCCAATGGTTCAGTCGTATGATTGAAAAACCCTAACCTATAAATACCACCTAATTCGTGGAAAAACATAAATCTTGAAGACTTTTGAACACATACTCGTACCCTAGCCATCCAGAGACTCCAAAAAGTATGTTCCAAGTTCATAGTTCGCAGTTGATCTTGTTCTAATCGTTCTTAACGTTTCTTTAATCGTTAGATTGATCGGCATTGCGTTCTCACTGATTGGATCGCCAATCAAATAGGATTCCGCACTATTTGATCTGGGTTTACGCATTATCAATTAGTACTCCGTACGTACATGGACCTAACAATTTAACTATTAGTTATTTGGTAGGTAAAAGTCAGACTATACATCTGGATTCAATCTGTGAATCACCAACTAAAAGGGGTCACGTCTGAGGTGACCAATCGGGTTTTAAGTTAAAAGGATCACGTCTGAGGTGATGAATAGTTTTTTAAATTAAAAAGGTCATGTCTGAGATAAACAACAGTCATAATGTCTTATCAATAATTAACAGGTTAAGTGTTTGAAAGTGCATGAGGTCAAACTCATAAGTCTTAGCCATTCGCACACCTGCACCATAAGTATGGACCAGTCGCATGATCGGTTCATGAGTATGAGCCAATCGCACGATTGAACCATACGTATGGACCAGACGTACGATTGGATCATAAGCATGGAGCAATCGATGCGATTGGATTAACAGATTGAACCAATCACACGAATGGATGTGACCGACTGAGCCAGTTGCACGAATGAAGCGTGCGAATAGGTCGAGTCGCATGACTGGAGATAAAATCAGTATAAATAGGTGAATTCGGTCGCACATTCTCATCACCCTTCAATCATTCTCAAATCGCACGAAAGCACCGATACTCTGCCAAAATTTGATTTCAATGATTTCGCACTGTGATTATGATTCTAACGTGTACTCCCTTTGACTACAGGTATTTAGTGACTGAAAGCGCACAAAATGTTTGGTTTGATCAAGCCCTAATGATCGAAATTGGTCAAAACAAGAACCCAGAAAAAGATTTCAAAATAAACCACTAAAATGGACTAAGTCATTAATTTAAAGAAAATTTGGTGTTATTTTGAGTGTTTGCGAGACTAATGAGCCTAACCACAACATTTAACATCAAGTATAGACCAAGAACTGATTTAAAAGTGTCAAACAGAGACTTATGCGAATGGACATGCTCATGAACTTCAATCACACGATTGATCTGGGCGTTTGACTCAATCGCACGAATGAACCATGCGTATGAGTTCAGTCACACGACTGGGTCAACCGCATAGGACAGTATACGACTAAACCCAGTCGTAGGCTCAATTGTACGACTGAGCTCAATCGCATGACTAAGACTCAGTCGCATTATCCATTCGCACGATTGAACAAACTGATTCAAGCTCATTAAAATTCAAATGCCATCCATTTACACAAATTCTAATGTATGTGTATCTTGTGTTACAGAAACATGACTAGTAGATGGTCTATAAGCACGAAGCACAACCTTTGTGCTCATCTTAACGTCACATCCCGAAATGCTTCTGAGTTCACAGGGATTATTACCTTTTTACGGAGATCGAGGATCTTCAAGGCCATCTCTACTCCGTACACACCATACAGATCGATTCAGCAGGCTTTCTAGAAAGCGCTGTAGTAGATAGGTCTGCTGAGCCTCATCGCATTCAGAGTTCTATTTTTGGTCAGGAGATTGAGATCAGCGAGGATGATATGAGGAGGGTTTTAGAGTTGTGTGATGAAGGTGACTGCCCAACCAGGCCGCATCCACTGACGGTTCGAGGATGTTTTCTTCGGATCAAGTACATTGGGTACATTAATGCAGGTGTGCTCAACAATACCAATGTATGCCCCTAGTTCAATTACTTGGCCGATGTGCTCCTCAAGTGCACAACCTCAAGGAGGGGAGGCTTTGATGAGATGTCAGATCAGATATAGAACGCTTACGTGGCTCTGGTACTGATTCATCCATTTAGTTTCTCTCGGATGATATACATGTACATCGTAGAAAATATAAAGGCCAAGGGCAAGGAAGGCTTCTTCATGTACCCTCGTTTCTTGCAGATGATTATTGACTAGAAGCTTCCCTTGCTACCAAAGGAGAGAGATGATGATGTTACATTTGAGGTTATGGATGACACCACCTTGGTAGGATGAAGGTGTACCGGGGCAAGTAGGTGAAGCCCTCGGTGAGGAGATAGTTTGGGCATCTAGCCCGAGAGGACTACGTGGCACCCGCACGTAAGAAGTGGCATCACAATGATAGTGATTCAGATACTGAGCCTACTGTTTTACCCACCCACGATGACGATGACAATTAAGATGGTGGAGATATTGGCCCTACTCCATCTAGGTCCATTCCCACTGCTATATCATCACCACCATCCACTCAGGGTGGAACTGAGAGAGCTGCATTCCGTCAAGACTTCCTACCAGATGAGGAGGAAGAGTCAGATGAGGATTCGTTGGTAAGGACAGTGGGCAGTAAAGTTGTTGCCATGGAGAGAGGGATTGCAGCGGTTGGTGGACGCTAGGGTAAGTCCGAGTTTGCTGCTACCGTTTCTACGGATCCATCATACATTCCTGACCATCCCATCAGCCTAGGGGAGCATGCTCCTCTAAGGGCTTGAGGAAGATGTGGATGGCTAAACCCCATGGCATGGAGAGCAAAAGGAGGCGGATTATCCTGATTCGAGTGAAGAAGATGGGGGTGATAATGAAGGACAAAATGCGAAGAAGAAAGGGGATGATGATGACGAAGAAGGTGATGATGCTGCATCAGCATCTACTTAGGGTCAAGAGAGGCGTTCTAAGAGAGCTCAAGATCAAGGGGCATCGTCTTCGGCCCCTGCAATTGAAAAATTGAGTGATCAAGATAAAAGTAAAAGTTAGATGTTTTGTGTTTAGAAAACTTTTGTACTTGATTCAAATATTACATTAATGTAATTTATAATTATCTATGTTTACCTATGTTTAAATGTCTTGATTAACTACTAATGATTAATGTATTAAATGTTTAAATCAAGCAGATCAAACTTCACAGCAAGATGAATATGATATTGCTCCCCTCTAGCAAATCAAGTCTCAATTCACCATGATTCTTGATTTGCAAGGGATTGTGAGAAAGTCAGTGAGCTACACTCCTGAAGAAGGTGAAATTTTTCATGATCTGACCGACGAGCAACTTGCGGAGATATTTAGACTAAATCCTAATGAGCTTGTCAAAGACGCTCCAAAGGTCAATGTTATGAGTGATGACGAGCTGAACGATGTTGATGAAATAGAGATAGAGGATGTCACGTCTGATCACTGCCCAGAGTACACTGACCAAGAGGGAGATGTGATCCCCGACTTGGGTGACACTCTTGGTAGTGCTACATTTGAAAAACTGGTTGAGATGGAGAAAGAAACAGATAAGGATGAAAGACAAGCCCAACCCTCGGATGCAGATGTTGATAAAAAGAAGGTTGAATGGGTAGCTTGTTTTACTGAAATAAGAGCCCAGCGTAAAGCTCCAAAACAAAATGCCTACACCAAACTCTACAAAGTCAATAAACATAAGAAGGTGTCTAGCAAGATCATAGCATGGGCGTATTTTGAGGACTTAAACATTTATGTTGTGAAAAGGGAGAAGGGAATAAAGTACTTCAGGTATCCTCATGATCTGAAGACTTCCCAGGCTTTGAGCTCAATCAACTGGCATGCTTAAATTTGCTATATGCAGATCCCAGAAAGATGTCAGGTTGGTTTGAGTGTGCTTTAAAGAAGGAATACCACACTAGATGGGTAAACTTCAGACCTCAACAACCGAAGAGGTACATCCATAGGTCTGAAGTCGATCCCATATCTGGAAAGCTTAAAGTAGTGTTGAAGTGGAGTCCCCCACGCACAATGTCGAAGATTCCCTTACGCGAAATGCATCAAGACTTCACTCCACATTTCAAATGGTGGTATTATGACTGGAGGACGGGTGAAGTGGTCATAGTTCTAAATAGAGAGGCCAAAATGGAAAATATCAGGGTATTCGACCTAATATGGCTTACTAACTTGTCTGCAGAACATGTCCACCCTTTATACAAGTGGCCATTGTTCTATGACGCGCAAGATATTGTACAACCTCTCCAATTCTAGAGTGTGATACGGCTCTGCTTTGTGTTTGAAATACACGCAGGAGTCACAAGAGAGGAGAAGTACAAGAAGTTTGAGGAGCTTATGAAGAATGTCAGATGTTAAAGTAAACTAGGTCTAAGGGGGAGTTTGTTGGTACATATGTCTCTAGTTTATGATCTTAGTATAAATGTCTGTCATGTCTTACACAAATGTAATAAATGAGTTGAATGAAATATGATATGTGGTGGATGCTTATAATGTTTAATGTTTCATTGTATTATTGTGTGATAAAGTATAATGAACTTACTATATAGGTTTGAGGTTGTTGTGCATAGTTCTTAGTCAATAATAATTAAGAAATATGTTCAAACTTAGCCGTATGAGTCTTCATGCGAATCGACCATGCTAATGGCCCATACGCATGAATACCTCATGCTAATGGACCAGTCGCACGACTGAACAAGGAGACTGGATCAGTCGCACGATTGAGACATAAGATTGACTCAGACGCACGACTGGACCTTTAGTAATGCATATGGATCAGTTGCATGATTCCATCGCACGACTGAACCATGCCAATGGTTCAGTCGTATGATTGGAAACCCATAACCTATAAATACCACCTAGTTCGCGGGAAAAAAATAGACTTGAAGACTTTTGACACATACTCATAACCTAGCCGTCTAGAGCCTCCAAAAAGCCTGTTCCAAGTTCATAGTTCGCATCTGATCTTGTTCTACTTGTTCATAACATTTCTTTAATCGTTAGATTGATCGGGATTGCGTTCTCACTAATTGGATCGCCAATCAAATAGGATTCCACACTATTTGATCTGGTTTCACGTATTATCAGTTAGTACTCCGTATGTACAGGGTCCTCTAACAAGAGATTTCCATAAATGTTCATCAAACGTTTTGTGAAGTAACGTTTCAATGATTTCGTGAATATTTTTCCTGATTTTCATCCTTTTCCTCTGGTTTCATCTTCTTAGTTGTTTGCATCATAATCAGTTGACAATCTACAGGTTCGTGATGTTCTTCATCCGATTTTCATTCATAGAATTTTTTGATTTCATTCTTTAATTTACCTTAATCATAGTTTAGTTATGATTATTGTTTATCGTTCGAATTTCATGATTATCGCAATTTATATCTTTCATTCTTTAAATTTCCCTAATTTTCTTTTTTTGCTTAATTATAGTCATTGTCTATCCAAAATCATATATGGCGAATTCTACTTCATTCTTGAGTTTAAACATCATTTCTAATTCGTTTGAAGATCATTCTAAATGCAGCGCATGAATTGATCATAACTTGCAAGGAGCTCGTAAATCGATTCTTCATCTTTTTGCCTCCATTTATACATGTGTTGTTCTATTTTATGCATTTTACATATCTATAGGTGTTTGTTCTTATTTGATTTTAATTTTTTTTGTATTTCTACACATATTGTGTTCCTTGTAGATACAAATATTCAGGATTTACAAGAACTTGTTTCTCATATATCTCTGTAACACCCAATGGGACTACATATTGGACACCTAATGTTGTTGCTGAGTATAAACCTATGTTGGGTATGCTATTTGCTAAATGGGATGATGTTATTTTTATGTATCAAACTTATGCAGAGAAGGCTGGATTTGATATTCGATTGTCCACATCCAAGAGATCAAATGGTGTTATTACACATAGGTATATCATTTGTAGTAGAGCAGGTAGACCCAACTATGAGAATTTTGATTCAATGGATTTGAAGTCACTTTCTAAGTTACGTCATACTCTCAGTTACAAGGTCACAAATTGACAGGAAAAATTAAGGTTAATGCTGTTAATTGTTCATGTTCTTTTGAGTTATATGACTTTGTTGGGTTTCTAATCACCCTTTAGTTGGACTTGAGAACACTGATTTGACACGTAAGAAATGAAAGCTGAGTTTTGCTAATAAAGAGTTTGTTCATTGACTTAGTTTAGCTAAAGTTAGCCCAACAGTTGCTCAAAGAATGCAATCTATTTTAAAAGGCGGACAACACAATGTACGTGGTACTAAGACAGAATATAAGAATTTTAGTAACTTTCATTGCTCCCAAAGATGCTCAATTGCTTCTAAATATGATGGAAACTCATGTGGAACAATCAGAGAATTTCTCTTTTGAGTGCATTATTCGTAATGGAGAGCTTAGGTCATTCTTTTGGGCAGATGAGGTTTCAAAGTGCAATAATAGAGTTTTGGGGATGTTTTAGCCTTCGATGCCACATACAATACTAATGTGTAAGTAACTTTTTCATTATTTATTAAACGTTTTTTTATTTTTGGGTTTTGATTTATTCTTTTTCTTGTAGGTACAATATGATTTTTGTTCCTTTTACTGTTGTTGATCATCATATGAAGTGCATGACATTTGCTGCCTACCTTCTTTATGATGAAACTATTGAATCATATGTGTGGTTGTTCTAATGTTTTCTTAAAGCGCATGTTAGTACACCGAAACTAGTGTTAACCAACCAAGATCCAGCTATGAAAAAAGCTATAGGAAAGGTTCTTAATGAATCTGTTCATCGATTGTGCATGTGGCACATTATGTACAAGCTTCCTTAAAAGGTACACAACTTTTTTTGTTATTATTTTTACATATGTGTACTTATTATTATAGTTTCTGATGTTTTTTTATGTCTATCTTTGTTCATGTTTACACATGTATAATAGTATTATCATATTTAACACATCAATTACAAGTTACTTGGGATGTCTTACAAAATACTAGCTTGAGGGCACGTATACATAAGCTTGTATGGAATGTTTTTATTACTCCTCCTAAATTTGAGGAACTTTGGGAGTTGTTGATGAATGATTGCAACTTGAAACACCACCAGTGGTTATCTGATATGTTTTCTATCCATGATCAATGGGTCTCTGGTTATTTTAGGGACATACCTATATGTTTTTTGATGAAGACTACATGTAGATATGAAAGCTCAAATGCTTTATTTAATTTTAATTCTAATGCATCACATACTTTGCTTCAGTTCATGATGTCTTTTGACATAGCACTTGATGGTCAATGCTACTAGCAATGACTTCTTGAGCAAGCATCTGACTCAACAATGCCTATCTTAATAACCCCTTTACCTATAGAAAAACATGCCTCGCTCATATACACGAGAACAATTTTAAGGAGATCCAAAAGGAGATAAGTATATCTTTGTATAATGTATGATTGGAGACCTAATATCGTTAACGCATCTGAACACTACATTATGGAAAAAGAATTCCTCATGCATATATTCATCCACAGTGGAAAAAGAATATGTTGCCTAAGAAAGTTTTTAATAATGAATACCGTTATGATGTTGACAACTCAGATAATTTTAAAGTAAGGGCAGAGGTGTTAGATTTAGTTCAGCAATGTATAGACCGTCTGAGGTTCAAACCAAAATGCTTGCTTCTTTTGTTGAAGAAATGAAGGGTATTAAAAATAGAATTTATGAACAATATCCAAAGGAGCCAAATTCAAACAATAAAAGAAGTGTCTTTGAAGAATTAATTGCACAATCTGAACCTAATGATGTATCTGTTGTACCTTCACAAGGTATTAGAAATAATGGATGTGGTACAAACTGACTGGGTTGAGTAAGAGTGGTATTGTTAGGATCAGTGATCTACGTTTGATTGATTAGAGAGTATAGCAGCGGAATTCTAACAATGAATTAGCCAATTCACAAGAACGAAAAGATATTCAATGAAGAACAAAAACGGTTATAGATAGAGAGAATTCTGCAGATATATTTCATTCAATATTTGCTTTCATGGTAACGAAATGTCACACTTACAATTAGGTCGACACCTCTTATATAAGAGATTTGACATCTGCTGATGTCACTTGATAGTGACATCTAACAGAATTATTCCAACTGAAACACAACTACTGAAGATATCCAAACAGCTGACATCTTCTTACAAAAATACTAAGTGTTATCAGTTACTACAACTACTAAAAAACATAAAACTACCGACACTACAACGACTGAAGAACAAGCTCTTCAGTCGTTTTACAAAACTACTGAAAGTAAAAACATAAAACTACTGATATCACAACTACTGAAGAAGTACTCTTCAGCTGTTGTGACAAACTACTGAAACTTTAGTACTTGGTCTTCATATTTGAACTTTAGACGTTTCATCAGCTGATGACTTCAGTAGATGTCATCAACTGATGTCTTCAGTCTTTGTCTTCAGACTTTGTACACCAGTTGTTGATCTTGAGCATTTGTAGACTCTTCAGTTGTTGTACTTCAGTACTTTGGTCTTCAGCTTCAGCACTTGTGTTCTTCAGCTGTTCAGCTTCAACACTTGTGTTCTTCAGCTGTTGAGCTTCAGCACTTTAGTCTTCAGCTGTTGAAGTCTTCAGCACTTGTCGAACTGCTGATGAAGCCTTCAGCAGTTGTTGTGATATCATGTGGGACTTAGAGGTTTTCTGATCTTGGCTCATTGGTTCTTTTGGTCCAACAAACTCCCCCTGAACCAATGCAGCCAAAACCTCTAATTGATTTATTTTCCCACTTATTGTTGGCCGAATGGTTGGTCTTTTTCCTTCTTGATCCGTTGAGAAGATGACCCATATAAGCACTGGCCTGGGAAGAAATCTCAGAGATTTGTTTGGCAAGGTATGAATGGGAACTCTGTTTTGGGGAACTGGACACAGAGTTGTTATCCCATTCATGAGATCTACTTCCCCATTATGAGTCTGTACGACTCTCGAACATAGGCCTCAAGGAGAACAACCTGTTCCTCCTTGGAGAGTTCTTCTACTCCTCCTTCAAAGAAGAACTCTGGACCATAGTACTCAGATAAGTACTTTACAGTCCTGCCATTTTTCAACTCCACAGTAATTACCTCCCTATAGACAAATTCATCAGGATGAGTGCCCTCAAGGAGTAACTGGAGCTCATTCTTCATAATGTCTTCAAGCTTCTTATATAATAACCCCTTTTTGATCATCTTGTTTTCCAGTAAGCTTGAGGGGTCATTTTTGATTGATGAGCCTTCTTGAATTCATCGATTATTTCCCATGGTGAGACTACAATGGCCAACATGATTGTAGAGTCTATTGTTTTTCTAACCTGGCCATTGTATCTATGTGGAATGGATCTTTTGTGGATTCTAGAACTCACCTTGGGGTCTGGCCATACTCTCACTCTCTCCTTTTGATACTGAAATGTGTGTCTGAGAGTGTACAGCCTCTGAGCATGCCCTTTCATGGCTTGTATAGATGATGACTGAGGAAATTCCTTGTCAACCATCTTCAGTAGTTGCTCATCGTGCTGCTTCTGCTGTTCTTCATCTTCTATCTTGACTCTAACCGTTTCCCTTTGTGAGTCAGGTGTGATCATGAGTTGACTCCTGGGTTCTGGTAGCTTTAGAACAGCAGAGAGTGGCAGACTATCATCTTATCCTCTTCTTCTTCATCTTCTTCTATCCTCAGCACCCTTCTCCTCCTTCTAGGTGCATCACTGGATGATGGTTGGGTTGGTTTTTGTGGTAAAGGAATTGGTTTTGAAGGTTGAGGATGTTTGGATTTGGGTTTTGAGATTGGTTTGGAGATTTGAGGGGTAGGTTGTTTTTGAGTGGGTGATTGGGAAGGTTGTTCAAGCATTTTGGTTGTGAGTTTGGCTTTTGTAAGTCCTGCCATTTCAAACCTTTTTCCAGCCCCAGCCTCATCAAGTGCTTCAATGATAATCCCCTTATGAAATTGCTCAGACAAACAGATTCTGGTGGCTATAGCCAGAATACTATCTCTGGTCCATGAACGAATCTCCATCATGATCTTCCTAAGTATTTGGCTATAAATCGAATCATGATCTCCACTCTCTCTTTCTCCAGCACATTGTACCCAGCCCATCTATTTTGAATTTCCTCTACTTCCAACCTCCTGATCTACTGTCTAGTGTGGTTGTATCAAAGCCTTGCTTGAAGAGTTGCTCAATGATTTTGTCCATGGATCGGCTATGTGTTTCATCTGCATCTTTTACCAGTTCTTCCAAGGATTTTTCTTCAGCATTCATTTGATCACCAGCACTTTTCTTTCTTTTGTAAGTGATCAATTGTTGTTCCTTTTCCATTTCCAACTCCTCGGTTTTCTCTTGTGCCTTCTCATCCTCAGCTCTTTTTCTTTTCTTTTCTTTCACTGCAGTACTCTCCCCTTTTTGGATGCATTGGTGGCAGGGGTTTGTACCGTAGAAAGTTTCTTGTGTACAGCATCATCAATGAGTGGTTGTAGACTTGAGGAGATCCTCTCATCAATGGCTTTATAAACTATGTCATTAATGATGGGAGTGATGAGAGGTAGGGATTGTTGGAATACAGCAACCATCTGCTCAGGGGGGTTCTGTCCCGGAGAGATAGTGCCAAAAGCAGAGGTTGGAGGCTCAATGGAGTGAGAGGGTAAAGTGTTTGGGGGACCTTCAAATGAAGGTGCCATCTGTGGGTTGGTGGAGGCAGATGGACTTACATCCTGAGACTTCTTGGCAAGCAGTTCTTGTAGTCTGCTTACCTCAGCCTCCAGGATGGTGTTGTGGGCTAGAACGTCATAGAAAAAGCCCAGGTCATCATCAGCAGATGTTGAATCACCTGACCTCCTGCTTGTAGCAGGATGTACATGCACTGGGTGTAAACCAGTTTTAGCATGTGCCCCCTTTTCTTGGAACTGGGGACTTCCAGCCTCAGGACTATGTCCTTCATCAGCTGTTGCCTCTAGTGAGGTCTTAGCAATGTTACCAGCCTCATTCTGATCATGTGCTGATGCAGAAGAGGTGGCAGCCTCACTAGATGTTCTAATCTCCCTATCCACACTAGGAGATAGAACTTGTAAACCCCGGTGCTGTGGGTTGTCAGAAGCATGATGATCCTCTTCCTCAATATCTGTGGTTCTCCCCTTTTTTGGTGGTTGTTGGGGAGGAGGAGAGGCATGCAACTGAGTCAGCACGTTTGCAATAATTATGGTTGGACTTTGGGGGGCGGTTGCATGGGGAGATGGGGTAGAAGCAGTGTGCACCTGGGGAGGATGGTACTCTTCAATGGCAATCTCCTCAAGTGAGGAAGATCCCAGATGTGTGGGTACCCCTTGTGTGGTGGCTGCAGGCTCCTTTTGAGAGGAATCCTGAGCGGCTATGGCTGGTAGAGTCTCTGATACTGCTGGGGGGTTAAGCCAGCAAGTATATCCTGCATTGGTTGTACAGGAGCATCTTTAGGGGACTCATCTCCCTGAATAGCTGTTTTAGGGTGTTTTGGTTTTGTTTAGTGGGGACTTTGGTTCTGGTGGAGGAAGCTGTGGTTCCCTGTGCTTGGGCTTTAGCATTCGGGCAGCTTCTTTGAGTGTAAGGTCTGAGTTGTTCCTGGAGTATACCTCAGCCAAAACAGCTGGTGCAGGGACTCCAAGGCCAACAAGGCCATCAGATTTTAATTCATCTAAAATAATGGCCATCAGAAACCTGGGATATAATGGCCATCGGTTTGCCACAGGTTTCTGAGCCAAGTTCTTTATTTCTAGAAACATGATTTCAGAAAAATTTAGGGGTTGGTGTTCTAGAATAGAATACAATACCTGTTGCCATTGGGATGACATTGATCCCAAGAAGATGTCTTGGAGGCTAAGCAGACATTTACCATGTGAAAAATAACTTTCTCAGCGTCATGGAAATGTTTCTTTAGAACGGTTGTAGCCCGAAGATCACCTTCATACCCATGATTGATAAATGACATATCTGTTATGCCCTTTGGGTATTCAGTCACAGCGGTGGAGTCGTGTAAGTGTAATGCCTGACGAATGATGTCGGCTGTGACGACCACTGGTTTCTGGTTGACAAGGGACCGAACAGTGATCTGGCCGGTAGACTCATCAGTATGAACAAAAGCATTTGACCATAATTGACTGAGGGATTCAGGGTAGATGGTTGGATTCAAGAGAAAGGCTGTGCGATATGGGGAATCCACCATTAAGTCAATGGCATTATCATATTTGTTCCAGAAAGCCGACTTGGTAAGGTAAGCAACGCAGTTATGTCGTGGTTTCAGACTCATGGTCGCCATGTTTGAGAGAGAGAAGCTCAGAAAATAACGGTAATGAAACATTCAAGAAGAGGAAAGGTATTTATAGGGTAGGGGTAAGTAAATGACTGAAGGGTTTGGTGTTAGTCATCAGTAGTTTTAAACCGACTGTTGACATGGTATTACCCTTTCAGACGTTGAAACAGCTGAAGTCGTGGTTTTAGGTATCAGCAGTTAGAAAATTACTAAAGACCATGGTTTTGACTTCAGATGATGAAACAACTGAGGACTTGGTGTTTGTCATCAGTAGTTGTGAAACTACTGAAGACAGTGGTTTTGTCATCAGTTGTGTAAATAGCTGAAGACTTGGTATTAGTCATCAGTAGTTATAAAACTACTGAAGACATGGTTTTGCTTCAGTTGTTTAGAATGAAACAGCAGTTGTAGAAACAACTGAAGAGAAAGTTCTCTTCAGTAGTTTTCGTCAATTCATAGCCTTTCAGCTGTTTCCTACTATCCTCAACACTTACTCATCAGACTTTGCATCTGCTTTTCAAGTGTTTCATAGGACGTCAGTACTTATCTGTTTGTACTTATTTCAGTAGTTGTAACTACATCAGTAGTTGGAACTACATTAGTAGTTTAGAACAGATAAAGTACTTTAGTACTTGTGAGGCATTTAGCCGTCAGTAGTTATAAAACTACTGAAGGTGAAAGGACTCATCAGTACTTATATGTGACATGGTTACCAATGATCACCAGTAATTATTACTGAAATCATCAGTAGTTGTCACTTATTCTAGCTGCAGCATACCAAGCCTTAACACAAGTTTTTGGAAAGTAGAACTATCCAAAGGCTTAGTAAAAATATCTGCAAGCTCATCAGCACTAGGCACAAACTTAGGATCAATCAGACCTTTTTCAAAACAATCCCGAATAAAGTGATGTCTGATCTCTATATGTTTGGTCCTAGAGTGCTGGACTGGATTCTTAATAAAGCAAGAACTGAAGCACTATCCATTAATAATGGAGTCTTAGTCTCATGCAGAAGAACCCTGAATTTATTAAGGAACTAGTTAGGTTTGGAAGCCCAAACCTTTTTGGTTTTGGGTCTGTTTTTATCAACAGATTTAACCATAACTTGTTTCTCATGATTAACAGCTGAAGAAGAAGATGGTGCTGAGATGGATTCCTTGGATTTGGACTTGGAATGCCTTCTCAGTGGTTTGATCACATTTGCGTCTAGTTGGTTAATTCTCCCCAACAAATGCTGAACCATCATAACAAGTTGTGTCTGATTTGTTGCCAAAGCTTTCAGCTCTTGTGACATATCAGTACTTGTGTCTGATGAGTTCCTGTGATCCACCATTTCCTTTTGAGCAACCTCAGCTGTTGCCTGTTTAACCCCTTCCTTTTTGGATTTCTTTATGGACTTAAGGGTTACAGGATTTGATGTTGCTGATACAAATGTGGTCTCAAACTCAGTTTTCATTTTAACCATTTTCTCTTTAATTTCCTCTTTATGTTTGAGTTTGGATCCTCTTTTGTACCAGCAATCATCTGTAAGATGATTGAACAAACCACATACTTCACATGGTTTCTTCTTCATCTTAGGTTGATCATCAACTAAAGAGAATGAAACAACTGAAGACTTGCTCTTCAGTGCTTTGGAAGCATTGTTTGCTTTCTTGACTTCCTCTTTAGTAGTCTTCAAACTCTTTCTACTGACAGTTTTCTTCTTTTCAGTACTGGCAGTAGTTGGAGTTTGAACTTTAGGTGTTAAATCTTGCTCTCTAGTCCTTTCAGGACTTTCAGAATTAACTCCTGAGTTGATCAACTCATTGATCATGTGAGTGTCAGCAATGGAACCATCAACATCAGTTGATAGGTTCTGAGAGGGCTTGGTGCTGACTTCTACTTCTGATAGTGCTGAATCAGAAAGTAGATCACATGATGAAATGGATTGGTTATTACTCTCACCATCAGATTCTACCACTGCTCTGGGAGTAAAATCTGTAGGTGGAGCAGTGTGATTGTAACCAATGCCAACTTCACATTGGAAGCAAATTGCTTACTAAGAAGCATTTCAAAACCTTTGCATGATTGTACCCATCGATCACACTCTACCTGGGTGACTGCAAGGGTTTTCTTGAGATCTTTATACTTCTCTAGAAGTATCTCTTCCCTAGCCTTATAATCTGTGATTTGGCATTTAAGTTTGTAAATCTCATCATTCTTATCATTAAGCACAGACTCAAATTCAGCTTTACTTTTGGAAATTATTTGTTCTAGCTCAATGTTCTTGTTGATTAAAGCTACATTTGCTTCTCTAATAGATGCAAATGCGGCTATGCATGATTCAGAACATAGTTTGGCTTTTGCCTCAGAGGATACCTGTGATACCTTTGGTGTAGAGGCATTAGTGGATGAAGGTTCAGCAGAATCCAAAGCCATAAGAGCTAGATTTCCAAAGGGACTTTCACCACCATGTTGACCAGCACTGAGAACAGTTGTTCATGACCAGACAAGTCATCTGGTAAACTGCTCCAGTCAACAACTACTGGGGTGAAGAAGCTGTGTTGTTGAGGTTGAGTTTGTTGATGAGATTGGGAAGGTAGTGGTTCAGGCAATGCTTGTGGTTGTTGTGCAATTGGAGCTTGAACAGGATTTGGTTGAGGCATATAATAGCAGGGATAAGGATATGACATTTGACCCTGGGGAACAAAGTATGCAGGAGACCTAGCATGTGAATGATGACCAGAACCAGCAGGATGTTGCCCTCTATTTTGTGGACTAGTACTAGGAAAAGTCACAAAGGGTGCAGAAGAGTTAGATCCAGTTGATCTACACTCTCTTGCAAAGTGTCCCAGCCTTTGGCATTTGTGACACCTCAACTTACTCTTGTCAAAACCAACTTTGGTTTTGCCAGAGAGTCCAGGAAATTTCCTGCCAGTTCTCTTATAGAACTTCTGAGATCTGATATTAATCAATGCCATTTGGCTCAGAATATCCATCTCTTCTAGATCATCATCAGCTATTCCTTTCAAATCATCCATGATGAAGCATAGATTGTCACTATTACTGCCAGAATGACTCTCAATACCAACAAATGCATGGTCAGAAATATTTGAAGAGAAATCAATATGCTCATCATAATTGCTTTCAGATGCAGCATATTCTGACTCATGACCAACCAAGGCAGTATTCCCTGGTACAAAGTCATCAGTGAGCTTCCCTGATGAGGATAGTTTCCTCTTTTGCTCTATCTCTCTTTCGAATGTAAGCAATTTACCATGAAGTTGGGTGAGAGATAGGCTATCCAGATTTGCACTGGAGCATAGGACAATAGTGTATGTGTCCCATCTCTCAGGCAGTGATCTGAGGAACCTGTTATTCATCTGGCTATTGGTGTATTCCTGTTTCACCATTTTCAGCTCAGAGATCAAGCAGGAAAAACGCTCAAACTGTTGAGTCAGTGTCTCACCCTTTCTATGAGAGAATGTCTCATATTGTTGGGCAAGGATTTCTCTGTTGTTTGCTAAGACCTCATCTGTGCCACCGTATTGTTCCTTCAGGGCATTCTAGAGATCATGAGCAGTTTCATGATGCATAAGCCCTGAATAGATTTCATTAGGCAGTGCCATGGCCAGAATTCCATGGGCTTTAGCATCAATCTCAAACAGTTTCCGATCTTCATCAGAGTATTGTTCCTTCTTCTTCGGAACCATTTGATTGGTTTCCGTATTGTTCACCATAGGCTTATGTGGTCCATGTACCACAGATGTCCAACAACCTGAACTGTTAACAGACAGGTGATGAAGCATTCTTTGCTGCCATATGTTATACTCGGTCCTAACAAGCATCGGGGGCTTGGTTGAGGAACCGGTATTGTGAGGATCATTAGAAGGAGTAGTCATCTCAGATTCAATCAAATTCAATTAAGCTAAAACAGATTTAGAACAAAACACAACAACCAATTGAACCAAGAGAGATCTCAGAATAAATGAACGAAAGCGTCAGAAATTCAATAATCTATAACCAGTTCTTGCGAATATGCTAATTCAATCAAACATAGATATCAATTAGCAGTTTCAATGATCAATTGTTAGATCGATCAATGATTAACTAGCTCTGATACCACTTGTAGGATCAGTGATCTACGTTTGATTGATTAGTAAGTATAGCAGCGGAATTCTAACAATGAATTAGCCAATTTACAAGAACGAAAAGATATTCAATGAAGAACAAAAACAGTTATAGATAGAGAGAATTCTGCAAATATATTTCATTCAATATTCGCTTTCGTGGTAACGGAATGTCACACTTACAATTAGGTCGACACCTCTTATACAAGAGATGTGACGTCTGCTGATGTCACTTGATAGTGAAATCTAACAGAATTATTCCAACTGAAACACAACTACTGAAGATGTCCCAACAGCTGACATCTTCTTACAAAAATACTAAGTGTTATCAGTTACTACAACTACTGAAAAACATAAAACTACTGACACTACAACGACTGAAGAACAAGCTCTTTAGTCGTTTTACAAAACTACTGAAAGTAAAAACATAAAACTACTGATATCACAACTACTGAAGAAGTACTCTTCAGCTGTTGTGACAAACTACTGAAAGTTCAGTACTTGGTCTTCAGATTTGAACTTCAGACGTTTCATCAGCTGATGACTTCAGTAGATATCATCAGCTGATGTCTTCAGACTTTGTACACCAGTTATTGATCTTCAGCACTTGTAGACTCTTCAGCTGTTGTACTTCAGTACTTTGGTCTTTAGCTTCAGCACTTGTGTTCTTTAGCTGCTCAGCTTCAGCACTTGTGTTCTTCAGCTGTTGAGCTTCAGCACTTTAGTCTTCAGCTGTTGAAGTCTTCAGCACTTGTCGAACTACTGATGAAGCCTTCAGCAGTTGTTGTGATATCATATGGGACTTAGAGGTTTTCTGATCTTGGCTCATTGGTTCTTTTGGTCCAACAGATATTCTTACTGTGAATCTAATATGGTAACCAAGTCAATGATTGAGTGGCGGAAACAAACATTCAATGAAAGAAAAATACTCATAAATGCTTTGTATTGATACATGAAAGTTGATAAATTACAGAGAATAATTAGAACAAAAATTCTCTATCTTTCAGCCGTCACCTCATGTACGAGGTATCTATTCTATTTATAGGCAGACAAGATGCCTTTTACAAAATGACTAAACTACCACTGACCTATTACATCAGAACTAGTCTAAGTCTTCATCCGCATCTTTGCTTGTTCATCCGCATTGACAAATGCGGATGAGTTAAGTGATCAGCATTTCTTCACTTGATCAACCGCATTAGTATGTTGGTCATCCGCATTGGTTAATGGGGATGAACAAATACTTGTACGCATTTGTTCGGTCATCCGCATTTGTCAATGCGGATGAGCAAAGTCTTGTCCGCATTTACTTTTTCTTCCTCATTAGTCAATGCGGAAGAGTAAGTACTTGTCCGCACCTATTCTTGGTCTTCCGCATTTGTCAATGCAGAAGAACAATACTTGTCCATATTTGTTCTGTGCCTTCCACATTTGACAAATGCGGGAGACAATACTTTATTCTTCTTAGCATATTCTTCATCCGCATTTCTTCTTGGACTTAAGGGATTTCAGCAGAACAATCATCAAATCACCTATTGAGTTGGCATGTATGATCCTTTCAAGGGTCCAACAATACTCCCCCTAAGGATTATATAGCCAACTTTTCCTCAATGTTTGGGAGGTAATTGATGTTTTGAAGATTTTGTTGGATCTTCTGGGGGTATGATGAATGCAGCTTTGGTAGGATCCAGTATAGCTTTGATCATATTCATGAAGTCTATAGCTACTGACATCCTTTCTCTGCTTAGCACATGAATCTTCATCTTGCTCATATTGTAGATGGCTTCCATTGGCAGCTTCTTTAGTGAAATTGGCTCCCATGCAGAAATTGTAGAAAGTCCATGTCTATGTATCAGTAAGCTCCCCCCCACATCAACCTCAAGTTTTACAATATTGCCAAGCTACAATGGTATCTTCTTCCTCTTTCTTTTCTCCCTTTTGATTCTTATCTCATCATATGCCAACTTCAGCAGCTTGATGCACTTTAAAAAGAAGTGCATATCCAACTCTCCCAGTTTATTATTCAATTCCCTCAAATGTATGGTGTATATGTATATATGATTCATTAAGCAATCTAACCTCATATCCACTGAATAATCGGATTTAAGCTCCCTCCTTTCCTCTCCACTTCCTTTCAATTACCATCTCATAGGTTTTCTCATCATAGTATACATTTGAGATGGGTGTGGAGGAATGAGTACCAGACACCATTTTCCTTTTTAATGATTTTGTAGGCTTCACCTTCAGCTCAGGGAATACAATTTCTTCTACTTGCATCTTTTTCTTCTTATCAAGGGGACTGACAAATGTTTTATCTTTTCTCAAGCATATTGTCTTTAATGAATTGAAGTTGTTTGTTCTTTTGAACATCTTAAGTATGTTCTCAAATTCATATCCCCTGAACATAGATGCATGATTGATCGGTTCAAGTAGAGCTAGTTCCTTCAAATCATGAATCTCCAGGGCATTTACAAGAGCCGAGTACTCTGTAAAGAATTGTACTAGCCCTGAGATCCTTTTCACCATGAACATATTCCATGTACTGTCCTACTTCCAAGCTATTATCTTTTGATCAACCTTACCCTTAGGAGTAGACACCCCTCTAATCAGTTATGCGGTGGTCAATCCTTCTTGCAGTTTCAACTAAGATGGTTCTGCAAACCATTCAGGGTACTTGTGTAGCACAAGGGCAAGTAGTTCTTGGTCTTTCTGGTTCAACATCATGTCTTCAGCTCATACTCTACTTCTTGGCTTGGTGCTTGCTAGTTCTTCTTCCAGCTTCTTAAGTTTTTCTTTCTTCTCACTAATCAATTGAAGAGTTACAGCCCTTAATGAGTTGGTCTTTATGTTTCCAATCCTTCTTCTCATGAACCCTTGACTTGAGAGATAGTCCTTCATTTCCTTATCAGACATATTATAACTATTAGGAAATAATGGTTCATGAGTTGGGGAAGATTTCTTCATTGAAGACAGCTTGTGTAGGGGAGCCCTTCTTGGCAATGGTCTTTCATACCCGTTGATTTCTTCAAAGAGGATTCTTTATGCTTTGGAGTATCCTTGGTGATTGCTTTCTCATATTCTGTTTCAATGTTTGGATTAAGCAGCCTTTTCACTTTATCTTCTTCTTCTTTCATTCCTTCATATGTCATTCCAAATACTTCATCTGGATCATATCCTTGATCAATCAGAAACATAGCTTTGATCATCAAGTCATTAGTTTGTGCTTTGGACACCATGTCTTCTACTGCCTGTTCTGTTTTCATGGGACTGTCCATATGAACATCCTTTTCAGCTTCATATCCATCAGCAATCTTACCTTCTTCTAAATCAAGTGCACCAGCCAATTTCTTCAATTGAGCTTCTGCCTGCTCATGCTCTTCCAAAAATTCAGCAATTGCTGCTAGGCTTCTGGATCATCCTTTTGTATCTTGACTGCTTCTTCTTCAACTATGGGTCTCTTACCCTTAGCCTTTTCAGCTAAGTATTCCTTTTTCATGAGTAAGTTTGAAGTTGAGGGCTAGAAGTTTCAGCTTGTTCTACTGCTTCATGCACCTTTTGAGGTGTGATTGGCTCTTGATCATTCAGTTTACTTTTCTCCTCCTCTTTCTTTTCTGTTTCTTTTTCTTCTTTCTTTTATTTTTCATTTTCCTCTTCTTTCTTTTTCATACATTCTTTTATTTTTTCTTTTTGTTCTTCATATAAAGAGATAGCAGGGACAATTTGCATAGTCAACTCCTTCTCCAATGGCACTGGTGACTTAGGGATGAATACAATAGGCTCTGAATCAGCCCTTTGATTGTTTACAAATTCCCAAAAGTCATCATTTATGCTGAATTTTTCAGATGAAAAACTATCTAATGCACTGAAGAGTTCTTCAAATTCAGCTTTCTCATAGTGAGAGTCATCTTTGTTTCCAGAGTATACCACCATATCTAGACTTTGATCTTTAAACTTTGTTTGACTTGCATCACCTTCTTTTTCATCATTTTCAGAAACATACTAATTATCATCCATATCTTCCTTTTCTTGTTATTCATCTTTCTTTTCATCATCCACTTTACTTCTTTGACTTTCAATTATAAGTTCTAGTTAAGAGATTCTTATGTTTTATCTTTGAAGCTCTTTTTCAAGACTAGAAATGATTTCTGCTTGTTCTTCAATGCTATTTTCTTGTTCCTCCACTGCTATAGTCTGAATAGCAATAGTGTCCACATGACCACTGATTTCTTCTCAAGAATGGTTTAGTGCAGCTTTTAAGTACTCACTCTCCTTGTCTTTTTCTTTTCTTTAAGCTTCATATTTCTGTTTTAGTTCTTTCAATTCATTTTCTTTCTCATCCAGTTCTAAAATTCAGTCATTGATGATTCCAGCTCTCCTATTTAAAGTTCTTTCCATCCTTTCCACTTTCAGTAAGAGCTCAGATATTAGTTCATCCTTTTCATCAAGCCTATTGATGTTAGATTCAGCATAGCTCTCTGAAGGAGCAACCTCAGAAGGTGCTTTCATAGCAGGGATTTGATCATGATGATCCTCCTCATCAGAAGATGATTTGGATTTGATCATCTGGTGAAACACGGTTTTCGCAGGGGAGTTATTGCCTGGACACTGTTCATCAAAGAAAAGGATGGCGACTTAGTGCTAGTATAGATTTATGTTGATGACATAATCTTCGGTTCCAAAAACGAAGAGTTATGTAAGGAATTTGAATCTGTCATGAAAGCAGAATTTGAGATAAGTGCAATGGGGGAGATGAAATTTTTCCTACGATTACAGGTAGATCAGACACCAAAAGGAGTCTTCCTGCACTAGACTAAATACGTATGGGACATCCTCAGTCGGTTTGACATGGAGAATTCTTCAGCTGCTGGAACTCCACTTGCCATAAACCACGATGTGGCACCTGACGAAAATGGTGATCTGGTTGATGCTATAATCTATAGAGAAATGATCTGTCCCTTATGTATCTCATAGCGTCTCGTGCTAATATCATCTATGCGACATGTCTTTGTTCCAGATATCAGGCGAAACCAAAAATCAACCATCTCATAGGTGTCAAAAGAATTTTCCGCTATCTGAAGGGTACTCCAACACTTGGGTTGTGGTATCCTCATGACGATGATTTTGAGCTGAGAACATATAGCAACTTGGATTATGGCGATTGCAAAATGAATTACAAGTTAATATCAGCTAGATGTTAGTTCTTTGGTAGACGGTTAGTCACCTGGCAGTGTAAGAAGCAGACCTCCGTTGATCTATCAACATGTGAAGCTGAATACGTTGCTGCTACAAGTTGCTGTTCACAAATTATCTGGATTCAACAGCAAATGTGCGACTACGGTTTGCAATTTTATAACACTCCTATATATGTGATTCTTCTGTTCTGCTGCTATAGCCGTAACAAAAAATCCAGTCCAACATCCAAAAACTAAACACATCGGTATTAAGTATCACTTTGTATGTGACTGTTTTGAAAAGCACTTAATCGATGTGGTTAATACAAATACGGATTTTCAACGCGTCGACCTCTACACAAAAGCATTTGATAAACCGAGGTTTCTACATCTATTAAAGGTCAATGGCATGAAAAAGAAAAGTGATATCATATCAGAGGATGAAAATGCCTAGTCCAACATTTTCTAATTACTTTTATTTTTTTTTCTTTTCCTGTTCATTGAAATTTCAAAAACACAAAAAATATTTTCAGTTTTAGAATTTTAGAGGGAGAATAGGTTAGATTAGTATTAAATTAACTGCTTTATTACTGAAAAAACGAGGGAGAAGGACAGCTTAGCTAAAACGAAAGTAATCAAATCTGTGATACTGATTCAACATCTATGGAAAATGATAGTACATAGGGAACAGATTGTTTGGGACTGCAAAAGAGTTTAACCGATTAAGATGCCAAATTCTAAATATAATTCTAAAAAGTCTAAGCAAAATAAAAGGAAATAAGATAGTAAAACTAGTATGCTACAAAGGTAACATCGAGAAAGTAGATCTAGAGGCTGCTAGTTTATTATATGAAGTGTTGGTAGATTCAACACAATAGATGAGTATACCTCATTGGTGATTTCAATTGCAAACTAAGTTGTTCAACTTGCTGTGGGTTCCCATCTTATCCCTGGTTAACACAATCAACACAGTTCAAGTAACGAGGGAAGAGCAAAATAAACGCCACAAATATGTGCGGACGACCATAAAATGAGCAAAGCACATGGAAAAGTGCAAAAATCAATCAAGCAAATAACTTATGTTGTTAGTGCATTATGTGCAAAAAGAAAATAAATGCTCTAACAAGAAGATAGGTTGTGTGCCTCTCTATTGTGTGGTGGCAATGACCTGAGGATAAGCATAACCTAAATATTCTAGAATTCATTGTAATTTGCACCACTCTGTTGTGCGATGACACTGACCTGAGGCTTGGCATCTCTTTGAAAGCACTTAGAATAGTCTCTTCTTGAAATATACCTGTAGACCGCTCAAAAATCTTCTATGGAACGTTCATTACCATCTAAGTGTGGGATTCACAAATGCTTGTTGAAATAATTAAACCATAAGTCATCACCGATGTGTGTCAAAAATCTGTGTATGCATTTAAGAGGACAAGCATACTGACAATCATCGGGAGCTGCAGTTCTTGAAAGTCAAAATCATTGTATGCACCTTATAGCTCTAGTATGATTTCCTAAAATTGCTATTGACTCTCGGTCAAAACAAGAATCTAGCATCAAAATAGTTTATTAAAATGTCCTAAGTGATTCTCATATACCTCTATGATTCCATATAAATTGTACCAGAAATGATTAAAACCAAATTGAAGCTGTGCTGTCCAGGAAGGAAAATCGAATAGAAGTACTCTAATAGGTTTAAATCCATCTCAAATCAAAAATACAAAAATATGTCTTAATTTTGTTTTTAATTTCTAGTTGTTTTATTTATTAATTTTTAGTCATTTCGCAGGTAAAAGTCGGACTATGCATTTGGATTCAATCTATGAATCACTTACTTAAAAGGGGTCACGTCTGAGGTGACCAATCAGGCTTTAACTTAAAAGGATCATGTCTGAGATGATCATCACTCGTAACAATTATCTATAGTTAAAAGGCTAAGTGTTTGAAAGGTCATAAGGTCAAACTCATAAGTATGAGCCATTCGCACGACTGGACCATAAGTATCAACTAGTCGCACAATTGGATCATACGTATGAGCCTAATCGCATGACTGAACCACACGTATGTACCAGATGTACGATTGGACCATAAGCATGGGTCAATCCATATGATTGGATCACCAGAATGAACCAATCGCATAAATGGAGGTGACCAAATGAGTCAGTCGCATGACTGAAACCTAGTTGACCGACTGAGCCAGTTGCACGACTGAGCCCTAGTCGCACGAATGAAGCGTGCAAATAGGTCCAGTCGCACGACTGAAAGTAAACCTAGTATAAATAGAACAGAGTCGATCACATTTTGTCACCAACCCTAAATCGCTCTCTATTCATACGACTACACCCAAACTCTGCCAAAATTTCATTTGAGCATTTTCCACATGTTCTTGTTGATTCTAACGATTATTACTTACATATACAGGTTGTAACGCCCGGTTATTTTTAAAAAAACAAAGAAAGAAGAATAGAGTGAAGGAAAAGAAATAAAACCCAAGTCTAGGGGTTAAAAGTGACAAAAAGGACAAAATCTTTGAAAAGTTGGTAAATAAAGGTGATGGCCGCCCATCACCCTCTCTTCACTCATAATCTTTGGTTTTTAGAGAGGGAAAGTAGCAAAAGCAGCAGAAAGCTCTCGGGTCTGTAGAGAAACAAGAAGAAAATTCGAATTCAATGTAGGAATTCATGCTTTTATGGTGTTCTTAACCGGTTATGTCCTCGGGTGTATGCGTATGTGTGTTTGTATGTGTTCGGGTATGTTTTTAGTGGGGTTCTAAGCGGTTGAACTCAATTTCAAATGGTTTGGAAGAAGCCATACTCAAGAGCTGCAAATGTGAATTCTAGGACCCCTCTTTTACACATTTTTGAATGATTTTGGGGCTAGAACACATCTGAAAAACATTTTCATTGAAGTGTGTGTGTTTGACCCGTTTGTGTATGTGTGTGTATGTGTATGATTCCTTTGGGTCTTGCTTTTGAGCTTGTGTGTGCTTGAATAGTGTTGTGGTATGCATTCCTAGGGTTTAGGATGGTTGATTTGGGCTTAGAAGAGGTTTGGAAGAGCTTGGAGGTCGAAAATGGCAGATTGGGTTCGGGAGGAATCTGCATTCTGCATAGCTAGGGTTATGCGACGGAATGGCATGCCAGTCATGCGACTGAAGTCCACACGCATGCCAGTCGTGCGATTGAGGTTCAATCGCATGTGACACGTATGACTAGAGCCCATACACATGCCAGTCGTGTGACTGAGGCCCATACGCCTAGTTCTATCCACACTAGGTCCATTTGCACAAGTGCTCATCCGCATTAGTTCCATTCGT